>APFE030849865.1:0-20661 GCA_000404065.3 Pinus taeda
ATGGGGTGCCAAACTCCAAGGATCTCTGCAACTAGACATGTCATATGCCACAATTTCAGTCTTTGGCTAGCCAAAGAGACTGTACCGAGAAACACTGATGAAATATGTGGTCAGCAGTCAAGAGAAGCCCCAAAACTTTCCAATCTACTCCATCTATTCAGACATGGACTCATTCATACTATAAAATGCTGATATATGTCCCAAAGCTGAGGTCAAGCTCCTAGAAACAACAGAAACCAGGCATATGAATGAATAATTCACAGCTCCAGATCAAAAGATCACTGATGTAATCAAACCAACAGAGTCTGCTGATAGATCACAAGAATCACCAAAACTAGACTTGCCCACTGAACAAATCTGTAAATCCATTAAAACAAACATTGATCAAGAGACCTTGTGGTATTTAGAATTTTATGGCTCAGTAAATAAGCTAGGAGCAGGAGCAGGGGTATGGATACACAATACTCAAAATGACCATCCTCTAGGTCATGCATATAGGCTTAACTTTAGATGTACAAATAACATGGTTGAATATGAGGCCCTTTTACTAGGTCTCAAACTAATTAAGATTCTAGGAGTGACCAAAGTCTCCATATTGGGGGATTCAAACCTAATTATACAACAGATAAAGGGAACTTTTGTCACAAATGATCCCAGGTTAAGGTCTTATAGGTTAGCAGTGACAGATTTTCTCAACAACTTCCTGGAATATCATCTCACCAAAATACCTAGGAACCACAACTTGCATGCTCACAGTTTGGCAACCTTTGCAAGCACCTGTAAACTTCCTTTTTGGCCTAACCACTAGTTCACTACTGAGATTAAACACAGGCCTTCTGTCCCAGACAATGTAGATAATTGGCAAGTATTTGAGAATGATACTCAAATAAACAATTTTTTGACCATGAAGGAGGAATTCTCAAACTTAAACATTGACAAAAGAATTAGGAATGATCAACACCAAATAGATGAACTGAATACAAGTATATCAGTTGAAACATCAGATCTGATATTACATCCTACAACCTTTGACTCTGCCAATTTACATAAGCTAAAAGTAACAGATCTTGATGAAATTAATGAAGAAGAAACTGAAGTAATTCAACTAAAGGATAATTTCTTGCCCACAGGTATTACTCCTTTAGAAGACATTTTTGATTCAAATGATCTCCCTAAGAAACCAAAGATGCAACCCATCAATGCAGAAATAGAGGAGTGTAAAATTGGGACCATTGAAAATCCCAAAATGGTCAAGCTTTCTAGAACATTACCTCCTGGTAAGAAATCAGAATATATTAAACTGTTCAAAGAGTTTCAGGATGTGTTTGCCTGGAGTTATGAGGACCTTAAATCCTATGATACTATAGTTATCCAGCACACAATAACCCTGAAAGAAAACCAGAAACCCTTTAAACAGAAACTGAGAAGAGTGAATCCAGTTCTTCTTCCCCTAATTGAAAAGGAAGTAAAACGAGTGTATGAAGCTGGGATCATTGCACCTATAAGATTTTCTGAATGGATTTCTAACCTTGTACCTACAAGAAAGAAAACTGGGGAGATAATACTTTGTGTTGATCTGAGAAATTTAAACAAAGTCTCTCTCAAAGACCACTACCCCTTGCCAAAAATGGATCACATCTTACAGAGGGTAGTGGGAGCTTCAAGGATCTCGCTATTGGATGGTTTCTCAGGATTCAATCAAATTCTAGTTCACCCAGATGATCAGGATAAAACAACATTTACTACACCTTGGGGAACCTTTAAATATGTCAAAATGCCTTTTGGACTCAAGAATGCTGGAGCCACATTTCAGAGGGCAATGGACATAGCCTTTGCTAAAGAAATCCATGATTTCTTAGTCATATACCTTGATGACCTCACAACCTTCTCAAAATCAGACCAAGAACATTTAAAACATCTCAGACAAGTGTTCTTAATTTGCAGAAAGTATGGCATATCTTTGAACCCAAAGAAATCACTATTTGGCCTGGAAGAAGGCAAGCTCCCAGGTCATATAATTTCAAAAGATGGCATAAGAATTGACCCTGATAGGATTCAAGCTATCCTTCAAGTACCTCATCCAAGAAACATCAAAGAATTACAAGCCTTTCTAGGAAAGATCAATTTCCTAAGAAGATTTATTCCTAACTTGGCTGAACTAATAAGATTGTTGAACAACATGCTCAAGAAAGATGCCAAAGTCAAATGGACAGTAGAAGCCAAACAGTGTTTTGAGGAGATTAAGATTGCTTTGACAAAAACACCTATTCTTACAAGTGCTAGATTTGATAGAGACTTCATAATTTTCTCCTTTGCATCTGAGCATACAGTTGCTGCTGTCTTATTACAAAAGGATGACTTAGGATGTGAAAAACCTATTGCCTTTTTCAGCAGAGCCCTTAGAGATGCCCCACTCAAATACCAGATCATGGAGAAGCAAGCATATGCCCTTGTCAAGGCCATGAAAGATTTCAGAGTCTATATCTTTTACTCCCACATAATTGCATATGTTCCCAATGCAGTGGTCAAAGACATTTTAACTCAAGAAGGAATTGAAGGTAAGAGGGGAAAATGGATAGCCAACATTTTGGAATATGATATAGAGATTAAGGCAACAAAACTTATAAAAGGACAAGGGCTAGCTAAACTAATGGCTGAAACCAATTTCCAAGCCCTTGACATCAATGAACTGGATAACGAACAGGAGATGGCGACTCCACAGATCAATCAAGCCTTCTTACAATCACCTTGGTATGCTGACATATGTTTTGTATTGTTAAACCTGCAGGCTCCTCCAGGGTTATCCAGAACCAAAAAGAGATTTTTGAAAATGAAAGCTTCAAAGTTTTGTACCATAGATAATGTATTATTTTGGAAAAATCATGAGGGTATTTTGCTTAACTGCCTAACTTCTGATGAAACTGATAAGGTCCTTAGAGAATTTCATGCAGGAGATTGTGGAGGGCACTTATATTGGAAATCAATAGCTGATAAAATCCTGAGGGCTGGATTTTATTGGCCCTCCCTGTTTGCTGATTCAAAAAGGTTGTGATGTCATGTCATAGATGTCAAATCTTTGAAGGAAAGAAAAAGTTGCTGCCTTTACCTCTCAAACCCATTTCAACTGAAAAACCATTTCAACAATGGGGCTTAGACTTCATTGGGGAAATTCACCCTTCATCCTCTGGCCAGCATAGATGGATTTTGACAGCTATAGATTACTTCACCAAATGGATAGAGGCCATACCTGGTAGACAAGCAAATGACTCAATTATCATACAATTCCTAGAAACCAATATCTTGTGTAGATTTGGCTGCCTAGAGAAGATCATAACAGACAATGCAGCTGCCTTTAAATGAAAAAGAATGATCAGTTTTTGTCACAAATATCATATTACCCTAGGTCACTCAACAGCCTATTACCCTCAAGGCAATGGCCTAGCTGAGTCCTCCAATAAAATCCTCATCAATATCATCAAAAAGATCTTGGAGGAGAACAAAAAGAATTGGCATAAGAAGCTGGTCAATGCACTATGGGCAGATAGATTGACCACTAAAAGATCTATTGGTACAAGCCCATATGAATTGGTATATGGTCTGGAAGCCGTCTTCACATCATCTCTTGGGGTCCCTGTGATCAAATTGCTGCAGGGAATACAAGCAGAACCTAATGACATCTAAAGGAGGATCAATCAAACAATTCACTTGCAGCAAACAAGGGAAGAAGTGTATCATAGAACCCAGGTTCTACAAGAAAAGCTGAAAAATATGTTTGACAAAAGGACAAAGGCTGAAGACTTTTTCATAGGAAACAAAGTACTGAAATGGGATTCTAGGAGGGAAGACAAAGGGAAACATGGGAAATTTGACTCTCTTTGGAGAGGACCATTTGTAATTCAAGCTGTGCAGGGGAATAATACCTTTTTTCTAAAGAGTCTGGATGGTTCAAATAATGAGGAAGGCCCAGTGAATGGGAGAATGCTCAAGCACTATTATGATCCATGAGCATAGCACAATTCCATATTGTACATAAATATTCCAGATTGATGGCAGCATATGATATCAAGGAGGATAAAATGATTTTGACTCATTTTAAGCCTAAGGTTCCAAAGCCCAAATCAACTATAGACTACACAAAGACAAATCTAGAGGTCCTCTCCAAGGACATACACCCCATGGATCAAATAGAAATGCACAAACAGACAAGGGAAATGGTGTATGTCACACTTGCAGACAGGGCCATGCTGGCCCATCAGTTAAAAGAGTCACTAAAAAATACAAACACACAGCTAGATTTGGAAAGGATGTCTTCCACTGCTAAGGACAATAGAATAAAAACTTTGGAAGACATAATCATTGATCTAGGACATGATACCAAAGATCCAAAGGGTATTAAGGCCCTTATGAAGAAAAAGGAGGATGACATTGCTGCACTTAGAAAGCAGGCAAAGCTGCCTCCAACCATTCACCCTCAAACAACAGAACTTGCATAGGAAAAGTAAGTTGATGAGACCATGGATCTGCTTCTGAAGATGAATCAGAGAATACTACAGATGGAAGCAGAATTGGAAAAGGCACTGCAGGACAAGCAAGGGGAGTCAACCTCCCAACCCCCTCAAACTTCTACAACTCTTGGCCCTGCTCCTCCTACACAAGCAGCAACAGTCCCTCCTGCTATTCCAGCACCTACCATAGCCACATCAGCTACAGAAGCAACATCAGCAACAACAACAGCACCAGAATCAAGTATGAGCATGGAGGACTTAATGAAAGCTGTCAAGGAACTTGAAGTTCAGGTGACATAAATTAATGAAGCCAAAGAAAAACTGGCCAAGCTAGAGGCCAGCTATGATAAGTCCAAAATGACAGTGGCAGAGAAGCAAAGAGAGATAAAGGCCTTAGAAACCAAAGTGAAAGCTTTGGAAAAAGAATTGCTTCTAGGCAAAACGATGGCTGAGATCAAGAAGATTATATGGGCCAAAATTGGCCAATCAATCCATGACCAATGGAGGTCAATACAAGCAATACATGAGCAAATTGAACTAATATGAATAGCTCATGTTGAAATACAGAAGGCCAGAACAACACTGGGAATTATGCCTGAGCAGGCTAATAAGATGATACATTTCCTCAATACCCACACTAAGGAAGAATTGGCAGCACTGGATATAAATAGTAGAACAGACACCATCCTGAGAGCCAAAAAAGTGCTGACCTTAAGAAATTTCACACAGAATCTAGAAAGGAAATGTCAAGATATGAAGGCAGAAATAGATGATTTCAGGGCAAAGATAACAACATTGCAAGATAGAGGATTGCCTAGCCTGGTGACTGGTACTGGACAACTACTGTCATATGATCAATACATCACAAGGATCAACAATTATGTCGAAAATCAGATTACAGCATCCACCAGCTCCATAGAAGAAGCAGGGCCTCCCTCTGGGCAGTCTCTGTATGACAAATTAGAGATTTTTTTTTTTTACTTAGCATGAGATTAATCATCTGTTTGAAGTGCCTCCAAATTTCTACATATATATTGAAGCAGATGAAACACTTATAAAAATAAGGAGACATCAGCTACCTCCAGCTGATTGGTGGCAGGCAATGCTAGAAGTACTGCCCAGGTGATTCAAGTATATTATTCCTTTTTGTCAAAATTCAGATCTCAGTCATAGTACAGGTCAGTGGAGAATCAAGCACATAGGTATCACAGGAAGCATCAGTACAGTGACTCATCAAAGCACTCAGACAACAGGCTCAACAAATGCAGATTTAAAGACACAGCTACAACCAACTTTGTTGATCCAAAAAGTCAAGATTTGTCTGACAGAAAGACAACTGCCATATCAATATTAATTGCTATAGTTATTTCTTTCATTTACTTTTGTAAGAGAGTTGGTGGTGTAATTTATTACACAATAACTCACTGTCTAGATATTTTGTATCCTATTTTTGTATATATATCCCCTCATAGAATGTATTGAGGTTCGGTTGTAGTGAAACTCTCTCAGAAGAGCTGCATTGTATATCTCAGACTTTTGCTAATACAATTGCTGGTGGAGTTCCTGGTTCCGATACTGTCTGAAGGTGGAAATGAAGGATTGTGTTATGTTGCAGAATTCTTGTGTCATTTAATGGAACAATAAGTTATTATGAACCATGTTTTGTCTTTCTGTGTATGCAAAAATTCACATATGTCTCATGATCAGAGTAAATAGGGAAAAATAATAGCTTAGGATTTGTTTGAATACACCCTATGCTCAATCTCTGTTTCTAAATATGTTTTCTTCAAGATTAGCCATGGACATGAATTCTTAATTGCTCATGTTTAAACTAATTCTCTCGCTGTGAATATTGTTTAGGAATTCTTAACTGCTCTTAAACAAATACTCTCATTTTCTCCCTTGTTAGCATAGTGGAAGATTCTTAACTGCCTTTCACTCACTGATTCCATAACTTCATTACCTAATCTTAAAAAATTGTTCCACAGATGCCTATCTGGCTTTGCAGCAATACTCTTTGTTCAAAAACATACTTCAACAGTACACAGTCATGAACTCCATTGCCCAATGGCCCCAACTGTTTTGTAATTCATATCTCAGCTCTGTTTGAATTCACCAACCGACCAAATCTAAAACAAAATCAGTGCACCATAACTAGCCTAAAATCACCCACCAACAAAGCTAAATTATAAAAAGAGATCCCTCTCTGGTTGCAGGTAGGCGAGGACCTGTAACTAAAAGACTGGTTAGTGGTTACCTCGGCCGTATTCCCTTTAGGAAGTAGGGAACAACCTGAGTGATAACAAATCCAAGACCTTGAATTTTGGTAGATGCCAAAGCTCCACTGGAACAATGTCAAGGATCCATTTGAATCTGAAGCGTAGGTCTTCCAAGTTGGTGAGATCTCTCAGGCTCATAGGTATCTAGATGTGAGGTCCAAAATGTGAAGAGAGTTGAGCTGGAAAAGTATTTGCACAAGCAGAGAGTCAAACAATAGAGGGAGTTGAGCTGGAAATGTATTAGTACAAGCAGAGAGTTGAACCTAAGTTGAGCACAAGTGGAGAGTTGAACTTGAGTTGAGCGGACAAGGTCTGACGACACCAGGCACGTGGTAAAAAATGATTGGACAGAGGAGGATGAAAATAGAGCTCTTAGATTGGATGGGATAAACAATGTTTTCCCAACCAACTCCATAGAGGGAACACCTTTGTTGTAAATATATAATGGTTAGAACACGTCATTTTTCTAGATGACTTTCATATTTAAATGATTTAAAACAATTTTCTATTATTTATAATAAAACAATAAATTATTTGACAATAGATAACTTATTATCTACTACCACTATTTTTCTTGTACAATGTTTTAGTTAAATTTTGAAATGGTGCAAGTAAATTAATATTTAAATATTTTATATAGTGGAACAATAGATCCTAAAGCATGGGGTTTTTTCCTTTTCAAGTATGTTTAATGTATTATTTAATAATTGTTGAATGGTTATAATACATTACAAGGTTTTCTTGGGGAATTTTTATAGCATAACAATAAATTAAACTCACACTCTTTAATGTCTTCCAACTCTAGCACTTAATATATAGGTATAAGAAAACAATAAATTATTTATCACTTTCCAATTCTACATGCTAGAAACTACCAAAAATTAATTGGAAAATTATTATTACATAACATTCACTATCTATTACTGTTAATTAGAGTTATCTTGGGTGGTTGGGAGGAATGATTGGAACCCTCCCCACCTAATTTAATTCCCCTAACCCTAAGTAACATGATGAACTTTGATGTAATAGATGGAATATGTATATTCCTCATATGGAATATATAGAAAACATGCATTTCCTATTAGTGATATAAATTAATTTTTTACCACTATTCAACAATTATTTCCTTACACTAGTCAACAATAATTCCCTACCAATGCTCAACATATCATTACAACTACATCATTGTACAAGGTACCATTCTCTATATCACCTTTCCATCTTCAATCATGTCTCTATGAAATTGTAATGGATATCTATCTATCTATTATATATATATATATATATATATATATATATATATATATATATATATATATATATATAATATATATAATATATATATATATATATATATATATATATATATATATATATACACTTAAATTTTCAAACTGTGCAATAAATTAATATTTAAATATTCTATCTAGTGACTAGGTAGATGATAAAGCAAGGGTTTCTTGTCAATTCAAGAATCTTCAATGTATTATTTAACAACTAAAAGGTTACAATACATTACAAAGTTCATGTGGTGTCAACACGAGTGTTTAGTTTTAGTATAATAAATATGGAGAAATTTCAATAAAATAATAGTGAACTAAAGCCCACACTCTTTGTTATCCTCCAACTCTAGTACTCAATAAATAGGTAAAACAAAATAATAAATCATTTATCACTTTCCAATTCTATATGCTCAAAACTACCAACAATTAATTGGAAAACAATCATTCTTTAACATTCATTTCTTATTAGTGATCTACATTTATTATTTACCAACATTTGACAATTATTTCCTTCCACGAATCATCAATTATTCCCTACCAATGCTCAAAAAGTATTTCTTGGTATAACTCCCCATCAATCAAGGTTTGACCATTCAAAAAGAGACCTCATCTCTTCATATACATCATTGCTCTTTCACTTATTTTTACATTATGACATAATGCAGGCCTATTTTGATTACAAGTGTATTATGTTGATACATTAAGTATTATCCATTTTTTCCTCGCATTTTTCTTTCTCAGTTGTTTGTTATTTCAACCCCATGTAAAAGTAGTTTTGTTGATATTGAAATACTTTATTTTTTCATGACTTGCACATTGTTTCTTTTACAACATAAGTTTTTATAACAAAATAAGGGAAGGGGAAGGAATAATAGAGACATGGGAATAGGAATAAGAAGAGAAATAATACCTAGGGTTTGTGTTCATTTTGATGGGGATTCATAGGAACTAAGGAAGTTGCTCCAAACTAGCATTGTAAATATAATTGATCAACATGTTGCTCAGCCTTTGAAACCTTCCATTCACAATAAGCTTAGTATCGGAATCTCAGTATGACCACACATTTATACTACACTTGCAGTCCTTGCCAATGATGGTTGGAAAAACATTATCCAACCACAACCATTACGTTCAGTTCAAGGGTGGCTAACAACTTGACTGCCTCCACCTCCTAAACCTCATGTCTTGTGTTATCCCCATGCCACAACGAATGACCCAGTCTTCCAAGCATGTTGACTAGTATCCTCCATATACTTCTCAACCTTCTAAACATATCATCATCCTTGGTCAACCTACGGCCAACAATGAAAATACCAAATCCTAAGTCACCAAGTCAAATTCCTTTCACAGTTCTTTTCACTCTATCACAACACATCCCCGTTAGCAGGAGTAGCAAGTTGAAAGTGCTCCCTGTCACATGCTGGAATGAAAATTTATGATTATTTTCAAAATTGAATTATATGCACAAATTGATTCTGTCTCATTTTTTCTAGTGTTTTGGTTTACTTTACAAGCACTAGTTTGCACAAAATTATATCAGTTTTGTATGTTTACATGGATGATGCACAACACTTCTTTTGGATGGCACCTTTTTTAGGGTTTTTTATGATGTATTTGTTATATGCTCTTTGAGGATACATGTATATTTTCGAGGATGTATTTATTTATTGGTCATCATGGTGATGGAGAGACAAGGGTATTTTGGGAGGCACAAGGAAATTATTTATTATTGTTTGATGATGTTTATTTCAACATGCATATGTATAGATTTTTATGACTTTTATGGAGGCACAAAGGTTATGTTTGTTTATGCATATTTTACAAAAGAATTAGTTAATTTATTTTTGATTTATATGGAACATTTGGTTTACGATGATTGTATGATTGATGGTTACAAATCATATTAAATGACTTAATTTTATGAAATAGGGGTCCCACCAACTATAAAATTTAAATTTAATCTTTTAATTTTTCCCTTTAGAACTCCAACCTTGGAACTCTAATTGATACTTGATTAGAAAGTATACTATAAAAAATGGCAAAGTATTTCAATTGTTTATATTCTTTGAGGAAGAATAAAAGAGGGAATGAGCTATGAAGGAAAGGTAGAATTTTGTAATGAAAGGTATGCATTAAGTCTAAGTTGTCATTCCTTCCTCCTGGAGAAGTTGAACCAAAAGGTGACAACAAATCATTTTCAAAGGGAAGATACAATCAAATGAGAAACTCCACTCATCCTTTAGGCATAACATTTTAGATAACTTGTTTTATTTGTTGTTTGAAGGTCTGATTTTATTTAACCAATGCTAACAACCATTAATCTTGTAGAGAAACAAGTTGTCAATCATTGTATCAGATCATCAAAAGGTGTTTGAAGGTTGTGTCATCTTTTATTTTATTTCCAAAACTTTTGTATATGATTTATTTACATTGCAAATGATTATAATCTGATTTTGCCACTAAATCTTGGTAGGAATCTAACTTCTGATTTTGTTGTACTCATAAAATTTTAAATTAATAAAGCCATCCTTATTTTCTCTATTTTTGTTTTGTATATTCCTTTCACAATTTATATTTTTATTTGCATTATATTCTCTTTAATTTACAAATTTAATGCAATTGAGGTTCTACAATTGTTTAAGGCCAAAAATTCTTAAAACATTGATTAGTTTGTTATTTCTTATGTCTGATTTTTGTTTTCTATTTTAACTATTTTGTAAATAATTTTCATTAATCACTAAATTCTTGTAAATTATCTCAAAGTCACTCATAATGAAGGGCATAAAATTTTGAGTTGAATTGTCCCATTATCTCACTTGCCCTAGTGAGATCTGAAGGGTTGGTTAGGTGAAGCATATAACTTGCCCTTGATCAACAATTTTTTGGTGACCATACTAGGAAATGATTAGTTCCCTTATTATCTCAAATCTATTTTGTATTCATGACTATTCACTCTTTCGAACACCTAATCTTGGATTTCGTTTGTGTGATCAAACTAACATTTCTCATTCATTGGTTGATTTCATCCTTCAAAATGTTATTTCCAATTAAGAGTTTGCTCAGAATTGCGCAATCATCTCACAATATATTCAATTGCAAGAAAGGCAAGAGAACTTTCAAAGGAATAATTTGTAAGCATGAGAACCTAGCTCAAAGATAATTGTCTTATCATTGATCTTCTTTAAATATAATAAATGACCATTTGATCTAATCAACAACCTGATCTCAACAGATCACTAATTCCTTACTTCATTATATTTTGTACAATGCCCCTACCATTAATCAATTAGATCAATATTGGGTTGTAATTTCATGGGAAATTAAGATTGTTGATAAGCAAGAAGTCATAATTAACCAACAACTAAACATGAACGCCAACACGTAGATGAAATTCAAAGACATAAAGTTATCTTAGAAGTCGAAGCTCCATGTTGATTCTTGCAAAGTCTAACTACTTCTTCTAGGACTACCTCTCCCACCAAGCATATAATCTTTGGGACTTAGGCACAATCTTCCTCCGATACCTAGGGGTCCATGACCTCTAGGTCTTCCTCATCTGGTTCAGGCTCAATTTCCACTACAACAATTTCTAGTGGTTTGATTTATTCTTCTTTCACTCCTCATTAGTCAACCACCAACCCTACGAAAGTCATTTACAAATACCGCCTTTTCCAATTCGAAGAAGATCTTAAAAATATCCCTTGGCATGTGTAATCCCCTTTAAAATTAGCACTAGCTAATGAACCTCTCCTAAAGTTTAAAGAATATTTATCTAAGTTCTCAGCTAATGGAACTATCATAATGAACAAACACTTAATTGCATTCTCTAATGCTTGCCACAATATTGGGGAAAAGGATAATGAAACATGTATGCGATTTTTTGTGAATTCTCTTCAAAGAAAAGTTACTGTTACTTTTTTCAAACTACCCCTCAAATCCTTTTTGACTTTGGAAGATCTTTTCTACTAGTTCAAATCTACCTATGGGCAACTTAGGAACCCTATCAACCCCTTTTTTTATTATAATAATGTCTCATTTTCAAAAGGAGAAGCCATTAAATAATTTAACCTTCGTTTTACTAAACTATACAATAAGATTTTTGAAATCATTCACCCTCAAAATTAAGCAGTGATGATGCACTACTGTAGTGCCTTTCCCCTACCTTATCATCAACATTTAGAAGAAAATAACATTACTATTCTAGATTTTGCACTCCAAATCTGCCTATAATATGAGGATCAACTTCACAGAAATGGTTTTCCTTTAGAGGGTCAAACCAACCAATATAATGTGACATTTATCCTATAGTTCATGCAAGACATGATAAATAGACTAATTTTGTACAAAAGGAAACTTAACATATAACCTCAGCCAAAACCCTCTTCTTTGACACACGTTCACAATACTCAAGAAGCATATCAACCAAACTCTTTGTTCTCTCACCTGTGGTGTAATTTTTGTGAAGAATACCACAATGAAAAAAATTGAAAAAATCGAATTAGTGCAAGAGAAAGAATCTTTGGAAAAAAAATTGACACCACAATGGAAAATCTAGATTGGATTGATAATGAAGAAGTGATAGCTATCGAGACAAGAGGTGATTTTAGGGCTTGCAATGTTAGAAATCAAGATTCCAAAAAACCTAAATATCCAAGAGTTATAGATTCCTCAATCTTTCATTCCATTCTAAATACTACCTCCACTTCTCAAAATGTACATTCTTTTGTCTCCTCTTCACCTTCCACGTTGCCTAAATTTTACATTCTAAGGCAGATGACTAGCATCAAAGTTGATACCTCCGTACTTTACATGGAAATAATTCCTTAACAACAAAGGCAGTGAAAGGGTTTCCTTAAAGGTAAAATACATGGGTCAGTTAATGACCTAAAAATCCAACCGAAAGAAGAAGACAATCAGGACAAATTTATTGTTGTTCGTGACCCTTTGTCTTCTCTTAGAACCCCTCCTTTTATGTCTCCATGAAACTTCATGAAAAAATAGCACATTTTTGCTTAGTTGATGAAGGCTCTAGACCTCATGTAATTCTTAAGGTCATAATGAAGGAATTAGGTTTGCAATTCTCTGAGGATACCTCAAGGAAAGTACTTTCATTTAATAACTCTCTCCCATAACAATTGGTCAAATTAAGGATATAATGCTAGTTGTTTGTACTTATCCCGAAATTAGAACTACTTGTAACATAGAAGTCATGGACATGCCAGTGTTTAATTATTCAATAATTTTTGGAAGAGATTGGAAAGTTTGGACTGGTGGTTACATTTCGTTCGATGAGACACATATGACCTTACCTAAAAATGAAAAAAATATATATCTTTTATAGGGAATGTTGAATCACGCCATGCATATAAGGTTTACCCCAACCACATGTTAACTCTATAGAAGAGGACATTGGTGTTTATTCCTTTTTCATTGAAGATGAGATGCCCCCTCCTATAGAAACCCATCAAGAACATAAAATATGGAATTTACATTTTGATGGGGCATCTTCTAACGAGGGTAATGACATCTTTATTATTGTGTATTCTCTTCTTGGAAAAATGCACCAATACGCATTTAGACTCGGATTCCAAAGCACCAATAACAATGCAAAAATTTAAGCACTTCCTTTAGGGATAGAGCAAGATTCAACTTTGGGTTGTAAGTATTTGATTGCCTTAGGGGATTTGGAACTAGTTGTCAATTTAATAAAGAAAATATATTCTCCTTCTAACAAAATAATCAAGTGGTATACTCAAATCGCTTGAGAAAACATTTATGAACTCTTAGCTTTCAAAAATACTCACATTCAGAGGGAACTTAATTCTTTTATTGATTGGTTAGTTGTGTTTACAACAAGTCCTTATCATCAAGTATTACTTGATAGGCGAAATTATGTTTTACAATCCCTCTATAGGCCTTGTTACACAGTATTTTGTCACACCTCTTACACTTCCCTGTGAAATACCCCAAGGTGCCCAAAACATGAACATTATGCAGTGTATTCATTCGTATCTGTAGCTCAGATTCTTCCTAAGACATTGATTGGAAAATGCCTTGAGATTTCCCTGAAAGAAATAGCTCTAAAACCCTAATTTGAGAATCATCGTGCTTATGAGACTAAAAACAATGATGATCACCTATTGCACTACACTTGACCCATGATGGCACTTCTCTGTTCACTTGTATACCCATGATGATCCTAAAAAGGAAATTTTCCCAAAGAGGATGAGAAGCTTTATGATCTAGAAGCTTCCAGAGTGGCAAGCTGGAGGTTGTTTGGCATAGGTGAGGTTGAATTCTCCGAACTTGGACTCTTGGTCTTATCCCTATGAGCTACCCCCTTGAGATAAGGGCCTACTCCTATCATTGGAGAGATCCTAACTCCCTTCCCCAACCTATATATTCATCCTCTCCCATTCCAAAATTGTTTTTCTATCTATTTGCACCCTTATGCTAAGATTGTGCATATATGATACTCATTTGGCTTAGAGAAGGAGTGCTTGGAGAGCTTAGCTTGGACTTGGATATTCATTCAAGGAGAGCCTATCAACATCAAGGCTTGGTTGTATGCTTCCCTTTATTATCTATTAATATACAATTTCCAGTTCATTTTCCCTAAATGTGTATGCTCATGTATAATTTAGCTTAACATTCCTTGATCACTTAAGTAGGTTACTTTTGAATATGTTTTTTGCATTTTCATCTTGTTGTGTCTTGATCTATTGTGCAGGTGCATAAACATTGAGAGTCGGAGGAACAAGCCTATGAAACAAGTGATTCAAAGTCTTCAACAAAGGAGATCGAAATAGCATCAAAATGAGGTAGGTCATCTTCTTCACTTCTCTTTTTAATTGTAACTTAGGAAAGTGTCTAGTATATTGTCACTTCAGTTGCTAGGCCCACTCATTGGGCTAGAGGGATTGTCTCTATCCGCTAAGAGGATTTACCTAGACAAAAAAATGGTGACTCCATTTGGGACCCTATGATCCTTTCCATTCAATCCTTCACCTTGCTTTTGTGATGAGTTTGACCAACCATCCATTCCCAGACTTGATTGCTTGTCTTTAACTATTTTCACTTTCTAGTAATTGCTTGAAGGTTTTTATTTGTGCTTCTCTTGAGGATTTTTTTTCTTTATCTTTCTCGACCATAGCGATTTTTTCCCCAAAAGTCGTTGATTATAGTAGAGATGACACTGCTTTTCTTTTAACAGATGTGATGATATCAAAGGTTAAAGAAAATTAGGGTTTGTCTTCTTGTTTTCAGTATTTTTCCTTTTGTCAGTGGTTTACCAGTGTGATTTTAGCTTCCTTGTCTTGCTTGACATGTTTTATGATTAAAATTTCCTCTTGATTTGGTTTAAGTGTGCTTGGAGCTTGGATTACCTTCTAGGGTTTTCAAGATTTCTAGGTCATTCTTCATTCAGTCATTAATCTTCTCCTCAGGGATCAATTACCCTTGTTAAAAGAGTCTTTGTGTGTTTGGACGTCTTTTGAAAATTACTTTTGGTTCTTGGGTATTAAGTTGTTTTCATTAGTGTCGAATTGAGTAGATGCTTTGAAATTCACTTTAGTTCCATTTGGAAAGAATAGATTACAAAATTTTTTGTTTTGATTGAACTGAAAGGAGGTATTTGTTTTGAATTTTGTGTGTCAAAAAGTGAAAGTGAAAGTGTTTATATTTTAAGTAGTTTTCGAAGCATTTGTGGCATTCTCATTGGTGTGAAAGAGATTTTCATGATTATTGAGTTGTTTGCATTCTCTTTTGCTTTTTTTCACCAGCTTACATTGATTGCATTAAAGTGAAAAGGAAATCATCATTATATCTTAAGGTAGATCACTTTAAGATTTTATTTTGGCATTGCATTTGCTTATGAAATGAAAGATTAGATTTCATGTTTCGCATTTAGCATTGGAAAATTGTCATTGATGCATTGTTGCTTGGTTAATGCATGATTTGGGTGTTTCTCTTCCCTACATAGGTAGCCTTCATCGAATGAAAGGATTTAAATTTCATCATCTAGCTGAATTTTAGGAACATGTGACATCGTTAAGGCCTTGAAATTGAAACATAATTTTAAGATTAACTTTAAAATCTATCATTTAATCTAAGGAGAATTTGAAACATTAATGCTCATACTTAGTGGTCTAGGCTAGAGACATGTTCCAATGTCTATAAAACTTAGCAACTATCGTTCACAATACTCTTGCATTAGACAGTGCTATAGCAGACTTGTGCTCCCTGTACCATCGAGTATATAAAGGGAGACCCTCATAGGTTGCAAACCTTTATCCATAGGAAGATGAGTTTGACACCTTGTAAACATGATACACTGAACACATCATTTGAGGAGATTGCCTGCACATACGTCAAGTCCTTGGTAAATTTATTTACTGAGGTGTATATTGTAGTTCACGTTTACTTGGTACTCCTTTTGCCTAGAGTTACCTGAGTAGTCATTTCGATCTTTTCTGACTCCTTAAATTTGAAAATATCATCGAGAACTTGTCGTTTCAAGCTTGCTAAACCTACGAAAGCGACTAGAGTCACCTTTTTCATGCTTTTCTCAACTCTTAAAACATGAAAAGGCAAAGTTTTTATTTCAAATTCTAAAAATAATTGCCCACAATAAGATGTCGAACCTATGTAGTTGCTTCTTGGACCAATATTCAGTAATTCCCTGTTAATTTCAAGATTGTTAATAAGCCCTTATCGAATTATCTTTCCTTATCTCCTATTGAGAGAAATTCATTGTGGCTGAACCATTATGTTCATCTCACAGTTCCCCTTCATTGTCTGATACTAAAGGGTCCTCTCAAGGAGTTCATCTGGAACTTCCTCAGTCACTTGAAGATCAAGGTTTTGAACTTGGGATTATTCCAAGTATCAAACCCCTATCTTCTTGTCCACCTCCATCGGGTTCCTGGTCATCTCAAGAATATGATCCTGAGACCCTTAATAATCCTATACAGACCCCTGAGAGTCTGCAGAGGCTTGTTATTCATCTACTGAATTTGTTATTTGATACTATTGTGATATCTCCTCAACATCCTTACATTCCTTACGATCAGCTTAGTTTTCCTTTGGAGTTATCTCCTCGTACATCTCATATTCCTTCTCACCAATTTTTTTACCCATGGATTCAAAAGGTGAGATCCCAACCTCTTCTCCGGGTCATTCAGAAGTTTCCACTACTCAAACTCCTCATGTCGATGATGAACAAGGGTATGAATTTCCTCCAAAGGCTTTCCTCTTATAGTAAGAGTCCAATCTCACACTCTTCCTAAAACCAGTGGGTCCATGTTTCCACCTGGTTATACAATGCTAGCCCAGTTAGTTTTGGGGAATCCTAGTTCTTCGTCTTTGTATCAAAATCCCATTTGGTCTTCAAATTCCATGCCTACTTCTGTTCCATTCATTCCAAATGCGACCTCTCAAAATTTTGTCCAAACTACTATCACGTTAGTTCCCATTCAACCTATGATTCCATCACAGCCTGTATCGTTGTTTCAATTGACCCTTCAGGTACAATCGACTATTTCAGGTCAAGTTCAATTAGTTCTTCCACCCCTTCGTTAAGTGGACAGAATGTGCCACCACCTGGGGGGAAATCTGAATATTCCTATTGTGACAGGTGAAACCAATGTGAGTGGATTACAAACTCACATGGTTGGAGTTAATCAACCTTATTCTGGTGGTATTCCTAACCTTGTTGGTCCATCCGAGTTAGGTAATATCTAGTACTAGCAACCCTATATGGCTCAAATTCCACTCCAACAAGATTATTTCCCTTATGGTTCGCAAACCTTGGTCAATCCACCTTACACTCCACAAGCAAGAGCTTATGTCCAGCCTAGTCAATCCACTATTCCTAGTGGATATGGTCAGATTCAATTTAGTAATTACCAATACCCACAGGGTATATCCCAAGGAACTATCCAATAACCCTTGCAGCAGCAAGGGAAACTGTTACAACAACCTACTCAACCTTGTACTCGCAAGGCCAACCTTTGCAGCAGCAAGGTCAACCTTTATAATAGAAAAGTTAGCCTTTGCAGCAACAAGGTCAACCCCTACAACAAGAAGCTTCATATTCATATGAACAAGGTCATCCCTTGCAAACACAAGGTCAACCCCTGTAGCAGTAGGGCCAATCTCTTCAGGTCCACGGTCAACATGTCCAACAAACTTACAATCTGTATGCCACGTATAATGCTTATCAATGGCCTATGGTAGGTCAATATCAAACCTACCCTGGATAAAATCCACCTTATGGTCAAGTTAACCGTTAGTGGGGACAAAATCAAATCCTGTATGGTCACAATCCTCTACTGTGGGGGAAGAATCCTTACCAGCAAGGTTGGAACCTGCAGTTTGGGTCTCCTTAAAGACCCTACATGCCATTCAATCTGCAATTTCCCTTTTTGGCTACGTGGAACTGTCTGGTGTCTCGAGGCTCACAAATGATCCTATTTTTCATTCGCTTTGCTGACCTCCAATTCTAACTAAAATTCCAAGAGATTTCCCTAAATTTGAAGGAAAGTCTAAAGAGGACCCACAAGCCCATGTGATGACATATCGCTTATGGTGCTCCTCCAATTCGTATGTTGATGATTCTATTTGTCTTCACCTCTTTCAAAGAACCTTAACAAGTGCTTCTGTAAAATGGTATATCGAGTTGCCTCGAGCTACCTATTCTAACTTTAACTCTTTAGCTATGGCCTTCCTCACCCTCTACCAATTGTCGGTTCGATATGAAACTGGCACTCATTTTATCACATCCCTTAAGAAAGATACCACAGCCCACATTTTTTATCATATCCATGAATGGAGATGTCGACGTCACCTCATCAAATTCGATATTGCTGATGAGTTGTTGACTCAATGGTTCACAAAATCGTTTGTTAACAAGATTGCTAAGGATATAACTATGGGTGGATGTGTTACTAAAGAACAAGCTACTGCCTGTGCTCAATATCTAGACTTAGTCTATTCATAATCTGGCACATTGTATGAGATGTTGCCTGATGCTCGAAGACCATCTTCAGATCCGGCAGCCTCAAAGTCTCCCGATGTACCACCTATTGATGGTGTAATTGGTTCAGTGTCTCAGAATTCCACTAAGGCTTCTTCGAAGCAAAAATCTGTTTCAAACACTTGTTCCAATAATCCTTTGAAAATTTCATCAAATCCTAATAAAAACTTTGAGGTACATGTTATTCAGTGTACTATAGTAGATAAGGCCTCAAAAGGTAAGAAAAAGGGTAAAGGTAAATCTAAAACTGATACACCGAGACATTATCCACCCAAATCATCTGCTGACGATGCTTCCAAGCGCAAGTCGAAATATCCTTGCCTCATCTGTGAGGAATATCAGTACACCAAGGATTGTCCCCAAATTTCTAAAGTTAACTGCTTATTGAAAGGGACTTCGGTTGTTTTGAAATAACCATTTCCATATCAGCAGACATAGTTGGTATACCAACCACAATCCTTTGCCTCCTCTGGTCCCCAAGTTTTCATGATGCAAGGTTCATCACCTATTTCACTTGCTACTCGAATAAAGGACTATCAAACCCCACAAAAGTAGATGGTGGAGAAAGAAGTCATTGATACACCTTCTACTTTCACTCCATCTAGTTCTGGTCTGCTCCATCTTAAGCGTCATAATAGTGAGTGTTAGGTCCCTATAATACTAGTGATTACCCCATTACTATTGTAGTTGTATCCCTTATTAATATTGTTGTGCCCCTATTGTCCCCATATTGTTATTACTGTGCCCCATAGAATCCCTCTATTGTTATTTTTGTGCCTTTATATTATTATTGTTTGGTCAGCTGGGTTATATTGTGACTTGTTAGACTCCTATATATAGAAAGGAAGTTTTGTCATTTGAATCATCAAAGAATCATTCATTTGTGTAATGTAAAGGAGGTTTCCCCCTCGAAGAGGTTGAATTCTAAGACATTCATCTATCTTTTCTATCTTTTTGTGAGCTATTTTCATAGCATTTGGTATCAGAGCTTTGGATTCTAGGGTTTCACTACTCCAAATAGGTCATCATGGAATTTTCGCTATAGTTTTTTTCTGCTATGTTTTAGAAGCAGGAAAAAAACTCATTTGAGATGAAATTTCACTAAACCTCGGGTCCAAATTTCAGAGCTTTTCACACTATATTGCAGAGATATGATATGAGGAAGTTGGTCTTTTTGCAGACTCTTGAATTACATTCCAAACAGGTGACCTAGGGAAAATCATCATAACTTTCTCTCTAACCATTGGATTGAAATTTCATAAGAAGGCACAGAAATAGGATGGACTTTAGTTTCTTGTATATATTTTTCAGAGCCAAAGGTCGAAACAAGGATACGTGGCATGTCGTACAAGTTCGCTCTACTGAACTAGTCTATAATCAGGTCACTGTGGGAGATTTGGCATAACTCTTCCTTGGAGAATCCAATTTGGATCAGAATGGTGGCATTGGAAAGAGGACATTGAGGGCTACTACAAGTCACAATTTCAAAACTGGATGATCCGAAATTACAGAGATACATCAGAGGCAATATCGAGCTCCTACAAAGTGAAAAAAGGTGT
>APFE030849865.1:25647-38181 GCA_000404065.3 Pinus taeda
GGTGATTGGGTATTCCTACGACTACAACCATATAAGCAAATGTCCCTCAAGCAAGCTAAGAAGGATAATAAATTATCACCAAAGAATTATGGTCCGTACAAGGTGTTGCAAAAGATTGGTACTATGGCATACAAATTGGAGCTTCCTAAAGCTTCTCGAGTGCACCCAACTTTCCATGTTTCATGTTTAAAGAAGGTTATAAGCGACAAGCTCCTAGTTCAAATAATATTGCCAGAACTTGAGGAGGAAGGAAAAATTATATTGGAATCAGAAGTAGCCACAGAAACAAGAACTCGATAGCTACGAAATGGATCAATTTTGGAGTATCTCATCAAGTGGAAGAACTTATCTGCTAAAGAATCCACATGGGAGGATGATAATTTTATACAGAAGCATCCATAACTACTCAAGCATTGAGGACAACACTTTTTTGAAGGAGAGGGGCATGTTAAGTCCCTATAATACTAGTGATTACCCCATACTATGGTAGTTGTACCCCTTATTAATATTGTTGTGCCCCTATTTCCCCCATATTGTTATTACTGTGCCCCCATAGAATCCCTCTATTGTTATTTTTGTGGCTTTATATTATTATTGTTAGGTCGGCTGGGTTATATTGTGACTCCTTAGACTCCTATATATAGAAATGAGGTTTTTTCATTTGAATCATCAAAGAATCATTCATTTGTGTAATGTAAAGGAGCTTGCCCCCTCGAAGAGGCTGAATTCTAAGGCGTTGATCTATATTTTCTATCTTTTTGTGAGCTGGTTTCATAACAGTGAGTCCATGTTCCAACCACCTCCCAAGGGTGTACTTCGGAAATCATCTTATAATCTGAATGCTAGAGTTGCACAACATTATAATATTGTTGAGGATTTATCTCAAGCACCTTTGGGGATGTCTGCTTTGGAAGTTCCCCAAACATCTCCAATGCAACGGAGATCATTGTTGGCTGCTATAGGCGCTTTTGATCCTGCCGATTCGAGTTTAATTACCTTTGATCTTGAAAAGCATGTTCCTCGTCTTCTTCATCAGATTGATTTTTTGATCAAGTTATCATTAAAGGAAAGAAGATCCATCATACTATTATTGATGAAGGTGTTTCCACCTACATCATGTATGTTTCATGTTGGAAGGCCATTAGCTCTCCTCCCCTCAATCAGTCCTCGAACTTTGGAGGCCTTTGATGGCAGAGGCTCCCGTCCATATGGTATTCTCACAAACTTGTCGATCACGTTGTTGGAAGGAAAGACCATTGAGCTAGAAGTGGAAGTTTTAGATGTGAATCTCAATTACAACCTTCTTCTCAGGTGAAGTTGAACCCACACTATGTTTTGTGTGGTTTCTTCTTTGTTTTGGGTGCTTCATTTTCCTCACAAAGAAAAAATTGTCACCGTCGACCAACTATCTTTTTACTCTTCTGGTATGTTGAATGGTAATGTCCCATATGTGGGAAATACCGAGATTCCTTATGAGAGTGTGGTGGCAGGTATTTTTGAAGACTCTACTTTAATGGGTACTTTTACTCTCCCACCTCTTGATGTCACTTCAATCAATATGATCTCGGTTTCCACGGATCCTTGGATTATTCCTACTCCATATCAAATTGATTCATTTGGCGATTCTATGTCGTTAAGTCCATTAGAGAAACATTATCAAGAAATTGCCTTGGTTTCAATGGTCTCTTCAAAAATTCATGATGTTTTCAGTATGACCCTGGATACTTATGTGTCATCTCCTTGGCTTGGTTCTTGGGATTCTCCGAATCCTTCGAATGAGACATTCCCCATCGACGAGAGCATCGTTGACGTTATGTCTTTGGATGAGATTATTTGGAATGGTCTCCATCATCATTCTTCATTTCTTCCCAGCCTCGGTGAGATGCCTTCGTGTCTTGAAGCATTTGTTTCTCATTGCCCAACGCATCCACTTCAAACATCTGTTTTGGTGCACAAAGTCTTGTTTGAGGGTAATATGGGAAAAATTACTGCAACCTTGCTTGCTGACATTTTAGTTCACCCTGATATTGTCAAAATATTTCAACTAGGGGCACCTTTTCCTCATCATGAGATTAAGTTTTCCTTACCTCCTTCCATAATATTTTTTCACCGAGTCTCTACCATTTTCCCATTATTGCAATGGGGTTTTCATCTTATTACTCGTAACCATCACTTGCCCAGGGGGCATGGGGGCATAACCTTTTATGATTTTACTCTATTGTTTGGCCAAGTTGATGCTTACATGTCATGTCAATGGTGAAACTCCAGTTTTATTCTCTATTGATTGATTACCCAAGTATGAAAATGGACTTCATTTGAAATTTTTACACGAGGTCATCCATGTAAATTGACTTTTTGTACATTAGTGTGCACCTTTTTATTTTTGGCGTGTTTGTTTGCTTTGCAGACACGTGTTTTTCTGCTTACCTTGTGTTACACTTGGTTTGTAGATGTTGTCAAGTCATTATGTTGGTTTTGTTGATGGTGCTTGTCGTAGCACACATAATTTGTCTTCTACATCTTGGGCACTCTTTTCCCCTAATGGCGAGTTGATTGACATAAAAGGTATATACCTTGGTTGAACAACTAACAATATTATTGAATACAATGCAGTCATTGAACTATTGTCAGAATCAGTTGCTTTTGGCATTAGGGATTTAGTTGTCAAGTTAGATTCAAGCTCGTTGTGTTACAATTAAACAATCATTATTCAGTGAGAAATCTACAAATATTGCTTATGTATCTACCTGTTAGATTACTTGAAAGAAAATTTGATTTTATCACATATCAACACATTCCACCCAATTTGAATACATTAACAGATGCATTAGAAAATTATGTTCTTGATAGGCATTTGTGTCATTTATAAAACTTATCATATTCTGGACACATAAGTAGAAAATAAAACATGCATATATATATATTATATATATATATATATATATATATATAATATATATATATATATATATATATATATCGAGTGTGTCGAAGTTTTTACATCAAAATCTCAAAATATAAATTGTTCTGGGACACTTGGCTTTCAAAGCCTACAAAATGTGTAAAATAGCTAGAAAGGCTATCAGCCTACACGGTGCTCATCGTAGCATGAAACTGCTCTGATCACTCGACCTAACATTCGATGTAATCTTGTGAAAACTCCCATTATGTGTCTCTGCTAGCACAATGGCACCTCGTCTATAGTAGCATACTCTGGAACTCCCTGAGTAATTGCATCTAAGTTGTGCTCCATCTCAGTTAAGGGGTCCACCCTCTCCTCATAGTCAGCGCCCACTATCTGATGAGCAACCCACCGTGCTATTGGTGACATGCCAGGCGGTCTTTCTGGTCCCACATCTGCACATTTATTATAATTCGAGTCTCATTTTACACTTAAAAAAAAAAGCATAAGACTTGAAAAAATCCAAAATCCAAGCCTTTACCTACATTAGTCCAATGTTCGCTTGGTGGCAGAGGTAGATCTGGATCCCATCTAAAATTTGTGGCAACATATGCATAGTCATCCACCACGAGTAATTGGTGTTGTAGCCAAGTAAAAAACTATGGAGGGTAGTGCATCTGCTGACCCGTCCCTCCTCAAGGCATGAGTTGACTCCACCTCACTAGCCTTGGGTCTTGGGGAGAAGGATCTGGTACCTCTACCCACTGATACCAGAATAAGGGCACTCGCATTCACTCTAGGAAGAAAGTCACCAGTATCAATTCGAACCCAAATTATTTTAGGCTTCCTTGTTTCCCTTTGTTCAGTTGTCTTTTCATATTCGTTAGAAGGCCTCCACACTAGTTGAATATGGTGGGGGGTCAGACACTCAATAGTGTACTAGAATTGGGATTTTTAACTCTCATGTAGGGATTGTGTCCTAGATACGGGAGCTATGGTGTATAGGATGGTTCATAAAGGAAGGTTGTTGGTGACTATGGAGATCTTCACCTTCCTACCCTTCATCATCTTTGCACTTGAGCAATACTTCCTAATCAGAGCACTAGTACTCTCACACTTGGATGAGATACGAAGAGTTGGACTCTCTCTCCTCTTCGAGACAATCCATGATGAAATAGATGTTTGATTCTTCTATTTCTAGTTCCCGACCTTTGATTATGAAGATCTCTTTATCCACATCCCACAAGCTGATCAAATACAGCAACGGCTCCATCTGATCTCTCAATCCTGTGGTCCTGAAGAACTTCAACAACCCACAATTTCTCAAAGAATTGACACATTCTGGATCCCAAGCTGCCTAGTGGTCTTTGGCCTCATGGTAGCTTTCTTTCCATTCTAGAACCATGATCTCCTGCAAGACATCATTTATCACCAATTAAAACCCTTTTCATGGATTGAAACTGAGAATTTTTGCTTGAAAGTGGAGATTTTCTTCAAAAAATTCTGCCACGTTGCCATCGCGCTTGTTTTTATTAATAGAGAGATTTCATCACGTGGGACTTTTGGCTCAAGCATGATCATCATGAGTTTGATGAGGAAACCTGCAATGATCATCGATGCTCAAAATTTTTAAAATCCCTCCTTTTAGCATGCAAAATTCCATTGAAAATGCATAACAATGTGATGAAACGCCAGAAAAGGACAAACCTCTTACCTGTTGTAGACAGTTCACGAAATGGCACCTTGAATCTCCTACAATGGTCACTTGAAAATCGAGCAAATTAGGGCACAAATGCAGTTTCAGAACTTACTATGGTAAAATGGTAAAAAATGATGTTACTTTTGGTTATTTATAAGTTTTGAAGTCATTTTTTGTCAATATTTTAATAATATTTTATTATTATTTCCTGATATCAGTAATGGGTACATTTCCTTGTGCAGTTACAAGTGCTTTCGGTGGACAATGATTATATTTTGACTGATTCTTACAAGTTTTTGTTTTATCTCTTTCTTAGACTCGTTAAAAATAACGAAAAAGGAAACCCCCTAGAGTCATATTTAAGCTCTTTTTTTATTCTCAAAACATGAAAATATCATCAAGTACTTGTCATTTCGAACTCATTAACATTAAATGAATCGTTGTCACCTCAGTGTACGTTTACTGCTTTGTCAGGTTGAGATTGACTATTTATGAAAACGGTACACCTTGGTCGACATGGTCAAGAGGTTCTCTTAGATATTGTTTTCTACCTTTTCGAGTTCGAGGGAAAAATTACGAAAAGGGACATGATGGAGTTTTCTTTTTCGTCTCTTTTTCAACTCTCTAAATATGAAAAAGATACAGAGTTATTCTTACGTCGGACTCGTTAAAATTTTACAGTGAAAGACTTGTCACCATGATGAGACCGAGTTTCTCCTTCCTAGGACTCGTAAAACTTACTAGGATGGATTCATTCGAAGAATGAACTTACATGTCAAGCATATGTTATCCCCTTCAATCTTGTGATAAAAATAGTTGGGGTACTCACTAGAAATAGTTAGGAAAAATGAAGACGAAACATCCTTTGTATAGGCATCATGTTGCTCTTGAACATGACACTCTTCTACTCTCGTATCGGGTTTGGGATATCCTCACTCAGTCACTTGTCCTCCTGGATTTGGGTGATCCATTTTCACCTCTCATCCATTTTTTCATCATGACCTTTAGTCCTATCTTGAGTCAAATGCTGCCATACTCCACGGTCATGTCGCCATTGTTCAAGAGAAGTCCTATATGCAGTTATTTACCTATACATTATCTGATCCATTGTTACAATCTTGGATCTTATTCATTTCATTCCATTTTATTCCTTGTTTCGTGTCAATGATGGGGGACTCATAATTGCCCTCGTTCGACAGGTCGCTTCCTGTTGACTTTAGCTCATTATCCAGGAAGATGACTTAGAAACTCCCTTTCAGTACCTTAGAGATTGCATGCCTTAATGGCAAGTTCTTCACATCCGATGATAGGTCTTCATAATTGGCCTTCGATTGGATGATTCCATGAATGTTTGACTTCAGTTTCATTATCACATTCATGGATTGTATTATCGTACCTTGAGAGCCATTGGCATTATTGGTGGTTTCTCTCGTACCTCTTCACAATCCACATCATTGGCTGTAATCAGGTGGTTTTCTAGCATGTTCGACTTCAATACATTAATTCGCATGTTAGGATTCGTACTTTGATCAAGTCAGGATGGAGCACAAGACCTTAAGTCTTGTCTGATATGACTCAGGTTACGTGGAGTTATATGTTATTCATGGTTGTACACATGTTTCTGCTATATAGGTGGTTGTGACCATACCGTGGAACTTTACATTTATGATGATTCTTCTATATCGGATGGTTGCGACCATACCTTGGATCTTAGATTCACATATGATCTTCTCATTTGGATGGTTGCACCCATACCATGGATCCTTTCATATAGTGGGCTCATGTTTTGATATCAAATATGTATATGTATATGTGTCCTTGATTTGCAGGTCTCTTGATAGTGATTGTCCTCATCCTGAAAAAAGCTCGTAAAGCATCTCAACCATCACTCCTTGTTATGCCTTCATGCTTTAGGGGGCATCTATTATACAGTATTTTTCTGCACCTCTTGCACTTCCCTGTGACATACCCCAAAGTGCCAAAAATATGACCATTATGCAGTGTATTCATTCATATATGCAACTTAGATCCTTCCTAAGACATTGATTGGAAAATGCCTTGATATTTCACTGAAAGAAATAGCTCTAAAACCATAATTTGAGAATCATCGTGCTCATGAGACTAAAAACAATGATGATCACCTATTTCACTGCACTTGACCCATGATGGGATCACTTTGTTCACTTGTATACCAACGATGATCCCAAAAAGGAAATTTTCCAAAAGAGGATGAGAAGCTTCGTGATCTAGAAGCTTCTAGAGTGGCAATCTAGAGTTTGTTTGGCATAGACGAGGTCGAATTCTCCCAACTTGGCCTCTTGGTCTTATCCTTATAAGCTACCTCCTTGAGATAAGGGCCTACTCCTATATTTGGAGAGATCCTAACTCCCTTTCCCAACCTATATATTCATCCTCTCCCATTCCCAAATGGTTGGTCTCTATCTATTTTCATCCTTATGCTAAGATTGTGCATACATGCTACTCATTTGGCTTGGAGAAGGACTGCTTGGAGAGCTTAGATTGGACTTGGATATTCATCTAAGGAGAGCCTATCAACATCAATGCTTGGTTTTATGCTTCCCTTTATTTTCTATTAGTATACAATTGCTGGTCCATTTACCCTAAATGTGTATGCTCATGTATCATTTAGCTTAACATTCCTTGATCAGTTAAGTAGGTTGATTTTGAATATAATATTTGTATTTGCATGCCTTGTTGTGTCTTGATCTCTTGTGTAGGCGCATAAATGTTGAGAGCAGCAGGAACAAGCCTGTTACAAGTGATTCAAAGTCTTCAACAAAGGAGATTTAAATAACATCAGAATGAGGTAGGCCGTCTTCTTCATTTCTTTTTTCAATTGTAACTTAGGAAAGAGTCTGGTAGATTGTCACTTCAGTTGCTAGACCCACTCATTGAGCTAGAGGGATCGTCTTTGTCTGCAGAGAGGATTTACCTAGAAAACAGGCCTCATCTCCCAAACAATAATAAGGATTGGAAAGTATTTTCTAACGACGAAAGAAATTTATCCAAAATGAGCCTATTAAGGAGGATGATATTATATCTTTGAAAGATAACAAATACCCAGCCAAACTTTCCCCCTTTGAAATTTGTTTCTCACGAAGTGATTTTCCTAATTCAAAATAAAAACATGGAAAGGATCTAAATGCAAAATTGGAGAAACAGTTTTGGTAATATTGGAGCCCCTGATGATCGAAAGATATTACAAGTTGGCACCTAATGCACCGAGAAGAGAAAGAGAACTTTATTAGCTTATTCAGTGAAATTTGTGATGTATTTTCGTGGTATTATAAATACCTTCGAGGTTTTGTTATCCGTATCATTCAACATGCCATTCCTATCAAACAAGATTCAAAACCAATTAGGAAAATACAAAGATTTGTAAATCACGCTCTAGAAACCACTATTATAAAAGAGTTGGATAAGTTACTTCTAGCTCAAATCATTTTTTAGAGTGGGTGGCCAACCTGGTCCCAATTAGGAAAAATAATGGTGACATACACTTGTGTGTAGATTACCACTCATTAAATAGGGAAAGTGTAAAAGATAATTTCTCTTTACCTAACTTGGATTTGATTTTTCAACAAGTGGTGGGATCTCAAATGATGTCCCTTTTAGATGACTTTTCTGGTTATAACCAAATCCATGTGAATAAAATGGGAAAATACACAACTACTTTCACCAATCGTCAGGGAACTTTTGCTTATGAATGAATTCCTTTTGGCTTCATTAGTGTGAGTTCCACTTTCCAGTGGACAATGCATCTAGCCTTTAATGGCTTAATCAAGAGGATCATTCAAATATATCTCAATCATATGAAGGTATATTAAAATCCTCATAAATATCAATTCAACCATCTAAGAAGAGTTTTCATTAGGTGTAGAATATTTGGTGTATCACTCAATCCAAAGAAGTTTTTGTTTGGAGTCACCGTTGGTAAGCTTCTAGGACATATTGTGTATGAATATGGAATTAGTATTGACCCACATAGGGTCAAAAATCAAGAAGCTCACACCCACTAATTCGAAAAAGGAAATTCAATATTTTATGGGAAAAGTAAATTTTCTCTGCAATTTTATTAATGATTTTACGATGATTACTAAACCTAATCTATTAAAGCAATATCATGTTTTCAAGTGGGGAAATAATGTACAAAGAGTTTTTCTTACCATAAAATAATTTATTGCCTCTACACTAGTGTTGGTAAAGCCATACTTCTCTAAATAATTCTCTATCTACACTAATGTCACAGAGGAAGCCATTTATGGAACTCGTATGAAAGAAAATGATCAAGGAGTAGAGCAACAAATTTCTTTTATGAGTCAAAGCCTTTAAGAAAATGAATTAAAATACTCTTTTATTGAGAAACATGCCTTTGTTCTTGTCAAAACAATTGAGAAATTTCAAAATTACATCCTAGGAAAGAATACGAAGGGAAGAGTCCTCTTGTTAGGCCCCTATACTACTAGTGTAACCCCTTATTGTTATTAGTACAACCCCCTTATTATATTGTTGTGCCCATGTAGTCCCAATATTGTTATTATTGCGCCCCATAAAAGCCCACTATAGTTATTATTGTGCCCTTATATTATTATTGTTATGTCGGCTCTGATTATATTATGATCCCTTAGACTTCTATATATAGAAAGGAGGTCTTGTCATTTGTATCATCTGAGAATTGTTCATTTGTGTAATGTAAAGGAGGTTTCCCCCTTGAAGAGGCTTATTTCTAAGGCGTTTATCTATCTTTCCTATCTTTTTGTGAGTTGGTTTCATAGCATTTGGTATCAGAGCTTTGGATTCTAGGATTTCGCTACTCCAAACAGGTCATCGTGGCATTTTTTCTATAACGTTTTTTTTTGCAACGTTTCAGAAGCTAAAAAAAAACTCATGTGAGACGAAATTTTTCTAAACCTCGGAACTGAATTTCAGATCTTGTGTCGTTATTTTTTAGGATATATGATATGAGGAAATTAGGGTTTTTGCAAGCTCCAGAATTTCATCTAAAACAGGTCATCGTGGAATTTTCGCTATAACTTTTTCGCTACAAAGTTTCAGAACATAAAACAAAAACCCATTTGAGAAGAAATCTGTCTAAACCTCGGTTCTGAATTTCAGATCTTTTCTCACTATATTTTCGGATATATGATCTGAGGAATTTAGGGCTTTTGCAAACTCCCGAATTACATCCTAAACAAGTGACCTTGGGAAAATTGTCATAACATTCTCTCTGAGCATCAGATTGAAATTTCGTAAGAATTTACAGAAAGAGGACATACTCTATTTTTCTTGGGTATGATTTTCAGAACCTAAGGTTGAAATAGTGACACGTGGAATGTCGTACAAGTTCACTCTACTGAACTAGTCTATAATTAGGTCATCGCAGGAGATTGGGAATAAATATTTCTTCAGGAATCCAATTGTGATCAAACTTCTGGAGTTAAAAAGAGGACTCATAGGGCTATTACATACTGAAATTTCAGAAATTAAAGATTTTGGAGTATAGAGTTACAGTCATTTCAAGATAGAGCTCCTAAAATCAAGAAAAAGCGAGATGAGGAAGTTTGATGGCAAGGATCCGGTAAGTTGGATACTACAGATGGAGAAATATTTTGATCTACATGGTGTACCACTATTAAAAAAGGTACATATTGCATCTAATTATTTAGAATCGAATCAATTTTTATGGTATAAAGGGCTTTGTTCTCGTAAACCATTTTTCATGTGGTTAATTTTCATGGAGGAAATGATAGCACATTATGATACAAACAGAAACACCTTCTTTAGCCAATTGATAAATCTCAAACAAAAGGGTTCAATGGCAAAGCACATTGAGGACTTCCAAAAATTGAATATAAGGGTAAATGATATTCCAAAGAATAAAATGGTCAATGTCTTCATAGGGACTTTAAAGGTTAACATTCAACACAAGGTTCGTCTTTGGGAACCTGACTCATTGGAGAAGGCATTCAGGTTGGAAAGAAAAATTAAAAGCGAAATTATGGAAACAAGGAATCCCACCACTCACGACCATAATTATGTAAGTTTCTTTTCTCCTAGCCTTCCACAACCTACAAGGTTTACACTACAAAAATTGGAAGAGAAAAGAGAAAGAGGGCTTTGTTACAATTGTGATAGCAAATACACTAAAGGTCATAAGTGTGCTGAGAAGAAATTATTTTACATAGATTATGAAGAGGAGGAAGAAAAGGTTAAATAAGTGAAAGATCAAATTGAGAAAGAAGAAATGAATCCAAGCTTATCTTGTAATGCATTGGTTGGAATTACCACTCCTCAAACTATCAATATAGAAGGACATATCAAGAAGAAAAATGTTCAAGAATTGAAAGATCACATCGAGCATCAAGAAATGATTCAACCATATCTTGTAATACATTGGAATAAATTACCACTCCTCAAACTATTAAGATAGAAGGACATATCAAGAAGAAAAAGGTAATAGTGTTGATTGATTCACGCAATACCCATAATTTTATTCATTGTAAGATAGCCAAGGAATTGAATTGCTTCCTATATCCAGCACCAGAGTGTCAAGTGATGGTTGCAAGTGGACGAACCATAAATTGCTCTAGAAAGTTCCATAATATCAAGCTATCCATGGGAGAATATGTATTGAATATCCCAATGCTTTCCATTCCAATGGGTGGTGCTCATGTTTTACTAGGAGTCTAATGGCTACAATCTTTGGGTACGATAGCTTTTAATTTTCAAGAACTTTTCTTGATTTTTTTATTGGAAGGAAAGGAAGTTGAATTGAGGGGTATCAAAGGGAAACCTATAAGGTAATCAACTTTAACATCATGAAAAAGATTCTCAATAAAGAAAAATGGGGCGTAATTGCACAATTATGTTCACTAGAAGATCCCACATCGAAATCATGTATTTCTCTAGATCTCCAAAACGATTTGGACAATCATTCCAAGGTATTTGAGACTCCTAAAGGCCTCCCACCTATTTGTGATCATGATTATGTTATTCATTTGATTCCAGGAAGTGTTCCTCCAAACACCAGGCCTTACAGATATCCATATTCCCAAAGGAGTGGGAACTCATTCAAAAGTTGCAGAAGATACCAGTTCAAACAGTATTGCGAGAACTTGACAAGGAAGGAAAAATCATGTTGGAACCTAAAGCAGTCACATAACTGAGAAATCAACAACTACAAAATAGATCAATTTCAGAGTATCTCATCAAGTGGAAGAACTTACTCACTGAAGATTCCACATGGGAGGACAAGAATTTATACAAAAGCATCAAGAACTACTCAATTATTGAGGACAACACTTTTTGAAGGAGAGGGGCATGTTAGGTCCCTATACTACTAGTGTAACCCCTTACTGTTATTAGTACAACCCCCTTGTTATATTGTTGTGCCCATATAGTCCCCATATTTTTATTATTGTGCCCCATAAAAGCCCACTATTTTATTGTTGGCATTATGATACATATGTTGTACTTGATGGCAACCCCCTCATCTCAGATGATAAATGATAGTGCATTGAAGTTCATGCGCTTTCATGCAGAGAAAAGTTCCTTTCATGCAGAGAAAAGTTCACGCACTTTCATGTAGAGAAAAGTTCACGCACTTTCATGCAAAGAAAAGTTCCTTTCATGCAGAGAAAAATTCACGCACTTTCATGCGGAGAAAAGTTCACGCACTTTTATGCAGAGAAACGTTCACACACTTTCATGCAGAGAAAATCGCACGCACATGGGAAAGCTTATGGTTGGTTCATGGTATTAGTCTGACAGTTTTTGATCATATGGTTTTGGTCCATGGTATTTAGTCCTTGGTATTTGAACCTATGGTTTTGGGCCATGGTATCTCGTCATAAGTGTTGATCCCAAGTATTGGGTCCATGGTATTGAATTGTTATGTTTTTTGGTCCGTGGT
>APFE030849867.1:0-13659 GCA_000404065.3 Pinus taeda
CAACCCCCTTATTATATTGTTGTGCCCATGTAGTCCCCATATTGTTATTATTGTGCCCCATAGAAGCCCACTATTGTTATTATGGTGCCCTTACATTATTATTGTTATGTTGGCTCTGGTTTATTATGACCCCTTAGACTCCTATATATAGAGAGGATGTCTTGTCATTTGTATCATCCAAGAATTGTCATTTGTGTAATGTTCATATATCTTTTCTAGCTTTTTGTGAGCTGGTTTCATAACAATTGGGTGAATGGTGCATGCTTGAAGCCCTACTATGGCTGATAAAGTTTTATCGTAATTCTCTCTCTCTAAAAGGGGGCATCAGTTAGGCTTAGGATTGATTCAATTATGTTAGTCATTTAGCAATTCAATCGGTTGTGATAATGAGTTTATTAGTATAGTTGTGTCATTCCTGTTAGTATGTTATAGTTGCAACCCATCGCAACTCATTATAGTCGGGGAAATACTTGTCATGTGTCATTTATGCCAATCTTGTAATCATTGATAAAGGTGTTCTTAGTTATTATGCTAAATTTCCTATAATAATCATTTTTCTGATTTGATTTTCCACTTTATGACTTTCAAATCATTTCTTGTTACCCCATCATCATGATATTTCTGTTTTCAAGTATTTTATGTCATGTCTTAGGAATTTACATCCTAGCCATAATTATTATCCAAATTTAACTTGATTTGGAAATTTATCATGTTTAATGACTAATGATATAATCACCTTGTGTCTTATTGAGTCCTTTCTATATATGTCGAGTGTTGTCACCATATTTCCTCATTGTGTCTACAAGTTTTCAAGATTTCTTACCCTCGCTCCCACATCTAGTTCTTTTCTGACCCAATTCCCTATCATCCATCTATATAACTTGTCTATAGTCATAGGTCCTCAACCATGACTCGCAACACTAAGCTTGTATTCTTTGCTGGATATTTAAACCATCATATTGTTCCTACAGAAAACACCTTGGGAAAATACGAAAAGGATACACTAGTTGACAATGATTTGTCTGATTTTGATGTGTTCCCAGCTTTAAAATTTGAAGTTTATATGAATTTCGATGTTGCACCATCTCATGGAATTATTCCTAGGGTCAAGGTTGAGTTTTGTCCGCTGTAGAGGTCATTTTTTTTAAATTACGGGATTTGTCTGTGTCTAATACCACAGGTGAACTCTTATGGTGCACAAATTTATCATCAATCGCTTGCATGGTGGTTCATTGTGGCTCGATAAGGAGTATCCTCTGCATGTATAATAAATTCACTAGCTTACAAGGTTGTTGAGGTATGGTCTAGATGTTTTGACTGTCTTTCAGAGTGTTTCAAAATGTATTCAGAATAAGGGGGATGAAAATTTGTACCAGAAGTATGGCACTGAAGGAAGGGTTTTGGGGCAATCATTAATAAAATTAATGATGGAAAAATTCTTTTTTCCTGCTATATTATCAATGGAAAACTTGTGCAGCATTATAAGAAGGGAGAGTGTCCCTCGGATACCATCTCTGATGCCAAAGCTTATGTTCAAGGTGAGTCCTTGGATTGCTGCAACTATTTGCTACATTAATTGTTCGAAGCTTTTGAAGATGTTTATAAGTGAGCCACATATTTCATTTATGGGTACTTGGTTATTGCCATTGCAATGATGAAGTGGTTTTCACCTAAAGGTAGAGAGGTGGTTAAAATTCCAGACAGAGGACCTATTGATCTTGCTTATTCTCTATGGAGGACTCAGATTGATCTCGCTAATTGATAATTCAATGAAAAGACATTTGAGAATTGGCATACCAAAATTTTGCATGCCACTCAAACATTTCCTCAGGTGTCGAAGATGATTTTGGAGAAATATGAAAACCAAATATGGTTTGGGATGAGTCATGGTCATACTTACATTTGACTTGGAACTATCGACCCTGGCACATTCAAAATGAGGCAACTTCCTTATTATGTTTATGAAAAATATTTTCACAAGGAGGCATTATCCTAGCCCAGAGTGAAATGCATACAAAAGGAGGATGAGATTATTTATAATTTGGATTGCATGAAATGTTGTGATTCCTTTGCAGATGTCATGTCATCTTCTAAGAAGTGAAAAACTAATGTGAAACAAGATCTTCAACCAGTATTGAAGAAATTCCAAGAATGGTTGTTTTCTACTTGCCACATTGTATCTGAGGTTAGTTCCATAGTAATTTCCAATGGTTCTATTTTAGGTATTCCTAGTGCTTCTTTGCTTGTTACCGATTCATTTAAGCCACCAATAGTACCTTTTGTTTCCCTGAGTCCTATTGAGTCACTTCACCTACAACTTCTATTACTACCCCTTCCATCTCTAATGTTTTTGGTTTCATTCAAACCCTTCCCCAAACCAACACCAGTGTCCAATTTTCTGATGTTGTAGATCTCAATAACGATGAGCTCAAATACCTTGGAGAGGAAACCACAATAGTGGAGTAACACCATAATTTGTCGCCTATCCATTCCACAAATTCCCTAGGTTTGTCTCCCCATACAACACCACAATATCATACTATCTCTGATATCCGTGAAAATGACAAAATCGGTGGAGACATTACTGAGATGGATATTGAGTCAGCATTTAAGGATACTATAACACAACCCATTGTTGAATTTGAGTCACCTGAAGAAGTAGTTCAACCACCACCTGTGCAATATTCATCCGAGGTACAACAAAACCTTACTACAGTTCTTTTAATAGCTTAGGTTTTTGTGTTTAGTTAGGACCCAACTTAGTGCTAATAAATCTTGCATTTGGTTGCACAATATTAGTATATCATTCCTTTTTTTCCTTCAAGCATTATTTTTAGGATACAAGATGAATTAAAAAAGGAACACAGTCAAGAGCGGGAAACTTCACCCTAGGGACACTCTAAAAAGTCTATCGCTAGTGGTCAGCCCTTGCAGGCTTGGTTCCCTTCGCCTAATTCTTTATCTACGGATGATCTTCAAAGCTGACCTTCAACCCAACAATTTCAACTTATTCAAACCTCTGCAGTGCAATTGGAAGCCCGCCGTAATGAGTTTGTCTCTCTTCATGAACAACAAAAGCAAGAACTCATGGTTGTAATTAAGGAGTGAGATCATTTACGAGATGAAATTGCACAACTTGAGAAACAAATTGAAGATATTAGTGCTAAATTCCAGTAGATGTGTCTGACCATTTTCGAATTTATGCCTAACGCTCCAGAAGATTTATCTCTTAGTTAGCTAGCTAAATATTATGATTTTCTTGAAATTGCTTGTAAAGAGCTAATCACCAATGATAGAAAATTATGAAATAATGTTGTTGAGTTGCAAAATATGTTGATTTTAAAGCTCAAGCCTTACAAAAGGTGCCATAGTTGGATCCTTCCTGTGAAGGTAGCATAGCAATGCAAAAAGTAGATGAGGTAACAAAATAGGTAGAAGAAGTGCTTGCAGAGGTAGCACAACTACAAGTGGAGCCAAAAACATATGGTTAGAAGATTGACTTGAGGACTAGTCAATGGATAGTGGTCAGGGGTTGTTATGTCCTTTGTTTTTGAACAAATTTTGATAAAAAAAGGTTGCAAAAATGGCCAACGCAAGTGGAAAAACCTGTGAGACAGAGAGACCAAAAAAATGGAAGCAATAGGAAGAAAATAGGAACAATTATCTTGGAATCCACGGAAGCTGGAGAATAAGGATTCACGTGTTGGATTTTGAAGAAACCGAGAAGATAAGGACCACAAACCCATATTTTTTCAAAGTGGACCAGATCAAATGGAGGAGATCAAAATGGTAGAAGCAAACTAGATCAAGTGAGCACGATAAAGGGGAAAATTCTATAAAAGGTTTAGAGAGGATAAGTCACACAAAGAATTATTCTCATACTATGTTGAAATGTTGTTGGATTAAATATATAATTTGTGTAGCCATGTATAAACTGTGGAATTATCTACAATGATCCTTGCTCTGTTATTTGGTCTCGAAATATCTTGTGCTCTAATGTATACCTTTAGTGTAATGGCCTGGTTATATTAATGGAATGAAGTGTTGCATGATAATGTTCTCTTTTGCATGATAATGTTCTCTTTTCCATGTAAGCATTAAGGAAGGGTGTTGGAAGTAATGCTTCCATGTAATGTGTAGTTGTCATTGTGAGCCCCTAGGCATCATTCTAGAAGTTGTTGATTCTTATGTAATGAGTTGGAGTGAGGTGTCGAAGTCAGTGTATAATTTCCTACATATGTAATTGTTGAAATGAATAATATACAGTATGAGATTTGTGTTGTGAAAAATCACTCTTTTCTCTCTCTTATTTTTCTAATACTATATGAGTTTTCTCCCACATTGGTTTTCTTAGGATAAATCGTGTTTTTATTTATGTGGGTGGTGTGTATTTTGTGCCTATTGTTTTAGTGCTTTCATAAAAATTCAAGCAAAAGTAATAAAAAATAATATGGAATCTAAAGAAATAACTTGCATAGATATAAGATTTTAGAATATTATAAGATCCATGGTGATAAACTATTCCACGAAAATATTCATGGCAGTTCACATATAAAAAAATACCAAAATATAATTCATTTTAGAAAAATAAGACAAAAAATTCTTAAATAAATATAAATTTTTAAACACTACTCATATAACTTATGTAACCCAATTATAATAATAATAAGCCTAGATACATCTTAATTCCGAAGTTAAATGGATATGGTTTAATTGATAATTATAATTATTAAATTCATTTTATTTCTTTTTTTAATTTTATGTAATTTGACTGAATTATTATTTATTTTATTTTGACTAAGTCAAAATGTTAGACATTACAACATTTGTACCATACTGGTTGGAGATTCAATAATTGTGCGCACTCTCTAATATTATAGAGATGTTGTAATGTAATGTTTAAGTTTTTGACTAAATCAAATTAAATAAACAATCTCTGAAATTTCTAAAGCTCACTGAAAAATCCTCAACTCAGAAGTTGTTTCGTTTCTTCCAACATCATAACAACTATCTCCTCTCTGCGCTTATGGATTAACGACTTTGGCTTATCCAGAATTTAGAAGTGGGTCTCTAGTGAGCGAGAATGATGTTTCAGGGTTTCATTGTCAATCACTTCAGCAAGATCGTTCAGAGGTTGATTCCATTGAGGATTCCATAATCTTAACGAATTCTGAGGTGCTGCTGCATGTTCTTCCTATCGCCTCAGTCCTTCTAGAGCATTCGAATTTACCCAGCGTTGCTGTTCATTCTTCTCGCCCGAGCTTTTTTCAGAATTTGTTTTACAATGAAGAGAATGCCTGTGCCTATCCCTATAATTCTTACTCACCTTCTAAGACCATTCATTATCCGCTCTTCCCGCTTCTCCCCAACGTGGCCTCCTATTTGGATAGTCAACCTCCCCGTCAGCGAACCGTTCTGGCAGTTAATGCTCCTCGCTGTTCCATCAACATTCTCCATTGACCCCTCTTTCCTCATCATTACCTTTGTCATCGGATGACGACAACCTCCCGAAAGATGGAGTATTTCAAATTCCCTCAACACATCAAATGAAAAATTGATGAGGTGGTCGATGTGACTTTCAGTGCCACTCAATATGGAAGACTACATTCCATGACTACATAAGCATGGAAACTTGACTACCGGAAATATTGACAAATATATATACGGGTAGGGTGTTGTCTACCCTTACGTTGACAAATATACAAATTGCAATTGTGGTGATAATTGGGTAATTGTATTTAGAGTATTCAAATAATTTGTGGACTACGGTATAATTTGATTCCCACTATGATGATTCCATTTTTTAATAATTTTATTTATAAAATATAATTTTATTTATTTTTCTCATTCAATTATTTTTATATAAATTTGATATAAAGTTATAAAGTTATGAAAATCGTAACAAAGAACCTGATAGTAACATATCAAGTACAACCTACTAGTAACATATCATGTAGAGGGCAAAGTTTAAAGCAATTTCTTGATAATGGACAGGCACTGCCCTGCTCTGTCGAACAATCCGTGTAGACCCAAACAAACATTGGAAAGTTTTGTTTTGTTTTGTTTTGTTTTGTTTTTTTTATAACAAGAACGGTTATAGGATTTCATTAACTGCTGGGCTAAAGGCCACACATTCGGTTACAAACGGAGGAGCAAGTTTCAGCATGCCTTTCTACCAAGAGGGAAATGGCGCCTGCTCTTATCATCTTCCTCTTTTTACAATTGTTAAAGTGGACTTTTGCTGCTAATTGTCCAAGGTGAAAGATACAAACGAACTGATGTAGAAGAAAGCAGTAAAACATGACTCTTTAAGGAATTGGTGCCCACAGAATTCCCTTATCTTTGAGAATAGTTTCAGCCTCTAAATGTACTGCCTTGTTTGCCTCAATGTCTGTTGTTTTATTATTTGTTCTCAATACATGAAAATAATTCAGATGTAGGGACTTTGACATGATTTTGATCCTTGTAATTAACCTTTCTAGCTGCAGATCCGCTGGGTTGGAGTTGGTCACCACTACTCTTATGATTACTTGGGATTCTCCAAATACATTTGCCTCCCGAATTCCCAGCTCTTTGAGTAAGTTTACACCTTGAAAGAGGGCCAACGCCTCGGCTTGTGCGCTAGAGGAATGGCCTAATCCCCAAGCGAAATTTTGCAGAGATGTGTTGTCTGGATTAATGATGTGTCCTCCAGCTCCGACCTTTCCTCGATTCCCTTTTGCTGCCCCATCAAAGAAGAGAGAGGGAAGTGGTTGATTGGACAACCATTCCTGAAAATCTTCTTCATTTTTCCTAATTTTCCAGTCTTCGAGAATTGGAGGTGAGCTTCTTGGTTTTTGAAAATTAAACTTGAGGAAAAATCCCAAGTCTCTGTCTTGTTGGCTTAGATTTGAGTCATCTCCTTTGTCTTCTAGCCACTTGGTTCGCTGGCTTTTCACTGAGTTAGCAACTATTCTATAGTCCTGACCCTTGCTCCAGAATATCCTCCTGTTCCTTTCCAACCAAACTTGCCAACTGATAAATTTTGGCAGTGCACTCCACGTTGTCCTGATTTTTTTGTTTTTTGGGTATGTGCCTGGGTATCTGGCCATCCAACGCGTGAACAAATCCTGAACAGAAGTAGGAAAGATGAACTTATAATTCCAAGAATCCAATTGCTCCTGCCAAATAGAGATTTTGAATTTGCACTCGATCATGAGGTGGAGGGCAGTTTCTGAGTTTTCCTTGCAAAGCATGCACCTAGAGGGCCCATTGATGCCTCTTTTCTAAATTTTGTCATCAGTGAGGATTTTTTGATGACAGAGAAGCCAAAAAAAATGGTCTACTTTAGGAATTGAGGGGAATTTCATTATGCCTACCCAAGGGGCAGGATTGGGAGGCACGTGGGGACGTTCAAGAAACTTAGAGTATCCCTAAGAGACTGTGTATCCTACCCGGTTTTTGCCCCAACCCCTCACGTCCTGCCTGCGCGCGTGGATAGGGGCCAGCCCATGCAAGAAATTGCTGAGCGATGACAACTCAGGCTGCAAGGCGGTGGGCACAAGGAGGTGTTTCCAACCCACCTAGGTATCCTCCGTCCACATTGAGAGGTCCCACAGGGTGTGAATGTTTGCTTCAGACAACCAGTTATTTAACTTAGTAAAGTCTCTCAATTCTACCAGCGGAGGTCGATCTAGAATTCTGTCACTCCACAGCTGAATTCGTTTTCCATTTCCAGGAATCCAGTAAGAGTAATTTTTTATCATCGGACCAATTCTATTAATGAACATGCTGAAAGGAGTTCTGAGTTGGTTTTTGGGCTGATCCAAACATCTGAGTCGCGTTTCTCTGAAGCATTTCCTCCACAATGCATCCTATGCCCAATTTGGATTAGGAGCAATGATTTTCCAAATTAATTTGGCTCCCATGGCAAGATTTTGAGCTCTGAGATCTTTGAAGTTCAATCCCCCCTCAAAAATTGGTTTCGTGACTATTTCCCAATTGATTAGGGAAAATATCTTATCGTTTTGTTTGCCTCCTTTCCAGAAGAATTGCCTGATTAATTCCTCCATCTTTTTGATGATTCCCACAGGTGCCAGGAGGACAGAAAATTTGAAAATCAGAAGACTGCTGAGAACTGCCTTGATGAGCACTGCTTTACCGAAAATGTTGAGCCAAGAGGATCCCCAGGCTTGTATTTTTGCTTTGAATTTGTCTAGCTGAGATGACCAGTCTTTGCTTAATGCCCTCTTGTTGAAGATTGGTAGACCAAGATATTTGAATGAGGACCAAGTAATGGAGGCTTCAAATCCGAAGCATCTGGCTATGGAGTTTGCAGTTGAAGCAGGGATGTTCCAACAGTATATCTGACATTTGTTAGGAGTTTCTCTAGCGTTGGCTGGCTGCCCTGAAGCTTGTCTTTGTATGTTTCTTGTTCTCTTTTTTCCTTTGTTGACATTCGTCCTCTTGTAGATCTTTTGGGGGTAGACTGCGAATCCCCTATTTCCCCTTCTTCCTCCGATTCCTCGGACTCTTGGGTTTCCTCCTCTTCTTCTGACATTTTCCCTCTAGATCTCTCTGGTACGCTTTTGGATTTAGGCGGAGAGACTTCTTTCAGAATTTCTGTCTCCTGCGTATTCATGATTTCAGATCCAAGGATCTCAAATTTGTTGCCTTGGCTTTCCATGGGTGGATGCTGAGCAGGGCCCGTTTGAGGGGCTCTATTCTTCCTTAATGAAGTTTTGGGTCTTTTTGCCTGATTCCATCCATCTTCCTTCCCTTTTTCCTCTACCCCTTTGGACGGGCAATCTCTGGCGAAATGTCCATAGACTTGACACTTCCGGCATTTGAACGACAGTTGTTCATAGTCCAACTTCTGAACGTGCGTCCAAGGACCTACCCTTATTTTGATGGCTTCTGGTAATCCGACCTCCAGATCTACCTCCACACAAATTCTGGCGCAGACGTACTGATATTTGATGTTGGCCTTGTTTATGAATTTCCTAAGAGTGTTTCTGATATGTTTCAAAGAGTCCCAGTTCCAACAGTGAACCAGGAGATTGGGGAGCCTTACCCACACTGGGACTGCAGAAGGCACATCCACCACCGGATCGAAGTCTGGTGTCCATTTATTTAAATACAACCCTTGAGGGCCCATAAAGTAGGGGCCACTTCTGAAAATGATATCCTTGTCCTCTTTTTCTGAGAATTCAAATAAGAAGTATCCTCTTCCGAGGAAGTAAGATGTTACCTTGTTCTTGATCAGCGGAGCCCAGTTCCTAGCAACCTAGTTCTCTGTTGATTTCGGGGAGGGACAGAGACCTGTAAACTGACCGACCAGAGCACGATCCGCCAGAGATAGCGCTACTTGAATCTGACCTTCAGGAGGAAGGGTGATCTCGGGGTTATCTTTAGCCTTTTCACAAACTTGGTAGCTTCCACAACTTTCTTCTTGGGCAAAGAGGCTAGCAAGGATCTGAAGGCCTCAGCAGTGGAAGGCAGAGAAGGGGAGGAAGACCCCTGGGGGGGAGCCGGCTCCTCCATGGAGAGCCAGCAGATCAAACCCTAGCAGACCGCAGCCATAAGATACAACCCTCGGCAGACCCGCCCGCAGGGATCAGAGTATGCAGAGAGCGGGCGCGCGCGCAATATTCAAATTCCGCGGGATGCGGATCTCGCAGGTTGCAGAGCCGAGCGAGAGCGCGCATCGTCAAAATTACATCCTAACAAACATTGGAAAGTTAACAATTCAATATATGTTAAAAATAAAAACAATAACCAGGAACTTGATACAATGTATGCCACCAAAATGAAAACTAACGAGAAGCCCGTCCGACTAAATGTAAACTATCTGGAAACCAGGATTTGCTGGTCGTCTACTTTCCACGCAGAAGCACAGAAAGTACATACCACTTACCAGGAATATGTATACCATACTTTTAAATGACTTGGAGTCAATGATAACAGGGAATTCAGGTGGATTTTAGCGATTTCACTAGCTCGGTATGATGCTTATGAAATTTCATAGCATATAAATCCTTTCCCTTTACTACCCACTTCGTAGAAGGCTTATGAAGGTCTGCATTGGAGAATGGTTCAGTGCAAAGACTCTATTCCTAGTCTCGGATCCAATGTTGAACCTACTGCGCTCATGTGGGGACTCCGTCGATTCGGTAACTGAAGTGTGGAATAACTCTCACCGATAGGGACTGATACGCATTGCATTGACGCAGTCGACAACATAACGACTTCCCTCCCTAAAAACGGATTATGGGCTGATATGTCTGCTTGCTTGCTTGGCAAGTCCTGCGAAATGAGACATCCTTCTGGTGAGTGCATCAAGCATAGTACAAAGGGAGTCGTCTACCGAGGAGGAGGAGGAATTGCCCAAAAAGCTAAAAGTTCCCAGAATCTGGGTAAAAAATTTCAAAAAATCTAGGCAATGTTTGAATCATGTTTTTGATAGTAGAAATGAATTCAGCGCCATCAAAAATATATGAGACGCCTAAAATTTTGAAATTTAACAACTATAACTTAGATTTACAAAATTTTTTTCCAAATTTTCTCTGAATATAACTAAAATTTCCATTCCATAACTCCTCTTATCCATTAGACTACTATAGCAGGGAGAGCCTGAAATTCGTTTTAGACTACTGCAGCAGGGAGAGGCTAGAATATCTGTTGAACTATAATGGATAGATGTCACGATATTTGATGTTGACAGTTGTCACGTTCATATGAAAATGGTTGACTAGAAGGTGAGGTTCACTTATTCAAAAGAAATGTTTATTGGCTTAATAAAAGTTATATTAGTTTATTTTGATTTGAAAAAGATATGTTGGCCGTCCATACTATTGTGTGACTACTTGGAGTAATAGGAAATACGTGGTCCCAACATGTGGTAAGGTTTCCAAATGTCTACGCCGCTAGAATGAACTATTTAACTACATGGGGAAGGGTTATTGTGATAAAGGTCTACCTCACCAAAGTGAGCTACTTAACTAAATGGGGAAGGGTTACTGTGAGAGAGGTCTATGCTGCCAGACTGACCTATTTAACTACATGGGAAGGGTTACGGTGAGGTGACCTGGTGGTGAGGGTGAGGTGAGGTGACGTGGTGGTGAGCGTTGTGTAGGAGTGTTGAAAATAAGTAGGATGTTAAAGGGTATTGAGTTGTATATCACGTTACCGTTGGATTTTGGCAGGCCCGTTATCCAATGGTGTGCATATACAACTCTCGGTCATTTAATGCTAATGAATGCCAATTGGCAGGCCACATATTTTTATTCATGTAGGAGACCATCTCCCATATTAGAATATCATTTTGTACTGCTAAAAATGGACGACTCCGCCCTAGGATCACCATGCGGATGTTGATGTCGAAGACGTAGGGATTCCACCTCTCTATCCAACTGACCGGAGGATAGATGGAAACACATGCTCAAGTTGTTGGACACTATAGAGATTGTCACAAGATGTCCATATCACCACGCATATTGCATGAAGAATGGGAAATTCCATGTATCTTGCCTCATGAAAGTAGTGGGACACAATTGCAATTTTTCATCCATGTACTTAAAAATATATTTACCTAGTTAAATATTCTAAATCAAAAGTTCTAATAGGATCATATTGACATTATATCTATTGTAACTACTTTGGATACTACTATTAGCTTCCTTCATAAATATTTTTTAAGAGACATGTTTGAGTTGGGTGCAATGCACATATCACATATCGTATTTTTTTTAATCTCAATAATGTGAAATGTATCATGATATATGTGTTTTGATGCCTATACCAACCATTTAATTTATATGGATGCACTAAATAAAAAAGAACTTCATATGATACTTGTTCATGACATTTTTTTTAATTGATCAACTTAATTAAAAGGGGAAAATAGCATAACTACTTTGGAGATAAATCTCAGTCTTTGATTTGTGTACATTACCAAAAATATTCTAGAATATTTTGTTGAGGTTAAATCTCTAACATCCAGCTAAAAATTATTGATAATTAGACTAAAATTCTATAAGCCCTATTCCAAAATAAACATGTCTATCTATGTAATTAAAAAATCATACGAATTAATTGAATTATAAATTTATTATTATTATTATTTATAAAAATAATTAATATATAAGTTAAATAGGTACAAGATTCTTAATCAAGATATTCAACCATTTCTATTGAAATTCTTAATCTGTATATAGGTTTGGTTACATACCGTGGTTTATCAATACCACATACCCAAGAAAACATAAGTAATTTCATATGACACTTGTTCATATGATATTTTTGAATTATTCAATTTAATTAAAAGAGAAAAAATGACATAACTAATTTGAAAATAAATCTCAACCTTTGATTTGTGAATACTACAAAGAATGTTTAGAATGTTTCGTGGAGGTTAAATCCCTATCATTTACATAATAATTGTGACAGAAAACAATGAAGACTCTCAAGAAGAGCTTAATCATTACATTCACACACATAGATTTATACATAGATTGAACAAGACTGCCATTTATTTTTCACCAACACTCGCTGACTCTTGCCAACTGACATTAATGACTTATGATGTGAGAACACCAGTGAGTGATGCAGTTGGCCGCAGTCATGATAAATGTTCTAACAAATTGTTCATAATCAAATTAAAATTTTAGAAGCTCTATTGCAAAATAACCTTTAAACTTAATTAAAAATCTAAAACTAAAAATGAAAAAAACCATATTATAAAAAAGTAAAATTAAAAAAATTCATAACATTTAATTATAGTAAATTTATTTATATTAATCAATTCATTCATTCATTCATAGGACTCCACTACTACTAATAATATAATAATAATATGCCCCGTATTTTTTCAAAAATAATAACAAGTTTTTAGCTAAAATTAAAACTTATTAAAAAAAAACACTTATATGTTTTTAAGAAGGATATTTATGGATTTTTTTTTTAATAGAAGCTCATGGATAATGAAGATTAAAACCTTTTTTTCAAGGAAGGAAGGAAGGTTAATGTACGTCATGGCTATGAAGGCTAACCATCTCGCAAGCTCGGAGAAATGGAAGGAAAGAATATAAAATTTAGATTAGTGTATTTAGTTTTAAAAAGGGTAATCTATATATATAGAAGCGACAGAAGGTTGTCAAAATACTACGTGCTCTCCACTTTCTACATTTTCAAATATAAATCTTCACTTATTATTATTATTAAAAGTATTTTATTATTACTTTACTAATCAAAGTGAAGATAGTTGTCACGTTAAAAAAAGTCACTTTGAAAAAACACTTTCTGACAAAGAATATTCAAGTAAGACACTATGACTTTTCCTGACAAAGATTCTTCAGGAAGACACTTTATGACATTCTTTGACAAAGTAAATTGTTAAAATTTATATTTATGATATTCCTCAATAAAGAATCTTCAAATCAATTAAACAAAGTTTTGGAGAATTTTTTGGCCAACGAATTTCGAACCAACAAGTGTAGTTCATCATCATGACCAGATGATGTCATTATAGATCACAAAACTTGAATACAAAAATCTTTAAATATTCAAGTATAACACTCTATGAAACTCCTTGACAAAGTAACTTTGTCAGAATCTATATTCTAAAATATAGACAACCTTTCTTCGCAAGACTCTATATTCTAAAATATACAACATTACTTC
>APFE030849867.1:26931-51116 GCA_000404065.3 Pinus taeda
CAAAAAATTCTTAAATAAATATAATTTTTTAAACATACTCATATAACTTATGTAACCCAATTATAATAATGACAAGCCTAGATACATCTTAATTCTGAAGTTGAATGGATATGGTTTAATTGATAATTATAATTATTAAATTCATTTTATTTCTTTTTTTTTTATTTTATGTAATTTGAGTGAGTTATTATTTATTTTATTTTGACTGAGTCAAAATGTTAGACATTACAACATTTGTACAACATTTGTACTATACTGGTTGGAGATTCAATAATTGTGCCCACTCTCTAGTTCAATATTATAGAGATGTTGTAATGTAATGTTTAACTTTTTGACTAAATAAATTAAATAAACAATCTTTGAAATTTCTAAAGCTCACTGAAAAATCTGGCTCGGAGAAGTTGCTCCATTTCTTCCAATATCATAAAAACCAAATCTCCTCTCTGCGCTTATGGATTAACGACTTGGCTTCTCCAAAATTTAGAAGTGGGTCTCCAGCGAGTGAGAATGGTGTTTCAGGGTTTCACTTTCAATCACTTCAGCAAGATCGTCTAGAGGTTGACTCCTTTGAGGATTCCAAAATCTTAGAGAATTCTGAGGTGCCGCTGCATGTTCTTCCTATCGCCTTAGTCCTTCCGGAGCATTCAAATTTACCCAGTGTTGCTGTTCATTCTTCTCACTCGAGCTTTTTTCAAAATTTGGTTTACAATGAAGAGCATGCCTATGCCTATCCCTGTAATTCTTACTCACCTTCTAAGACCATTCCTTATCCGCTCTCCCCGCTTCTCCCCAACATGGCCTCTCGTTTGGATAGTCAACCTCCCCGTCAGCGAACTGTTCCGGTAGTTAATGCTCCTCGCTGTTGCATGATTCACCACAAACCTTTATTCAGCCTCCGTCCTCCTTTAACCTTTTCCATCCCCATTCTCTATTGACCAGACCCCTCTTTCCTCATCATTACCTTCGTCATCGGATGACGACAACCTTTAGGTGGAGAAAGATGGAGTATCTACCTCCCAAACCGCCGCTAATTTGAACCTTTCCATTAGGCTTGGAATTTCAAATTCCCTCGGCACGTTAAATGAAAAATTGATGAGGTTTTTGAAATTTTCATGCTTTTTATTATATGTTTTACCCAAATTTATAAGTGTCAATATTCTCTAACTTTTTTTAATGTGTAAACTTTTTCAACTACTCTTATCTCAATTTTCATAAATCATTTTCTCTCTTGTTTTTTTCCTAACTTAACATATGTGTTTGATTGAGATCATAATGACATTAATCACCTAGAGCTTGAAATTTCCGTAACACTAACAATAACCTCCAACATATTATACTAAATAATCACCTATAAATAATATTAATGTAGCAGTAAGTTAATATTAACCACTATCCTTAAAATTGGCCTAGGGAAAAGAAGGAAATGTGACACAATAAAATAAGTGACATGATAAGAACACCATTTAAAACTGTGAACATATCACTCTTGTATTTGACCAAGTAAAACTAGGGTACCCACCAAATTTCACGCATGGATGGAGCTATGTACTCTGCCAAAGTAACCAAGACTTGCACATGTCCCCCAATGTTTTGAGATGGCCTCTATCACAAACGGGACAACTAAATAGCCCACAAGCAGTGAAATATGTCCCTAAGGGATTCAAACCATGGGGAAGAGGAAAATATCACGCTAAAAACCTACTGCAGAAATCTGGAATTTCCTTTCACCATCAAAATGTCCTTATAAATTCATATTATTTGTTTATATGTTAATAAATTCTAATACAATAGTGTGAATGTGAAATTGGTAAATAAGTCTGAACAAAACCAACAGCACATGTGAAGAAATAGTGTGACCCACATCGATGTAAAGACATCATCATCTATCAAATTAGACATTGTTTCCCCTCTTCTTTCAACACCAGCATTGGTGACTGCTAAATAGTGAGCCCTGAATGAGGATTATCAATTCTTCTAAAGTTACCGAGGATTTATGCTTGTGTCTGCAAAATATTAAGAGGATCCATTACCATATTGATGCAATCTACGAGGGTAAAATATGTGTTAGGGAGATTCCATCCTCGATGGGAAAACATCACCAACCCCGCCACTTATCTTTTTTTTTTCTCTGTAAAAGCTAATTCTATTAAAAGGACGGCAAAAAATATATACAATGAGGCAAAAGGCTTAGCATAGAACCACTAAGTTCCTTCCAGAAACCATAACTGCCCCAGATTTGGGGAAACCAGTTTGGAATTTCAAAAAACCATGCTAAAGACCGTGAGAACAACAACAAAACTAGAATGAGGACTTGAGAATTCATCATTCTGAAACAGTTGAAAGACCAGATAGAACTGCTTAACTAGAGCACTAGATACAAAACCACAGAAAACAGGACCTGACCATTCAGCACGAAGACTCTGAGGTGGCTTTTGGGAGGCCATGTGTCGTCACATTGGGAAGTCCTCGTCTGGAGCCTCCTCGACAACTGGACATTCGTTTCCATACCAAACTTCACTGTTTGTTGCCGCATCACTGTCAGCCCTGCCAGCTGGAGTACCTGTCGCCACTAGGGATGCCACTTGAGCTGCCAGCAATGGTATCAGGAGCATTGCCACCTGGGATCTCCAAAACCGGAGGAGTACCGCTCAAGCTGCCCATGAAAGCTATTGAAGTAGTGGCACCCCGAGCGCTGCCACCTAGGTGACGAGTGTAGCCTTCAGAGTCATCAACAACCTTCAGGTCGACACGTTGGGTGACTCTGCCTTCATCCAACGGAGGCTGCTCAGGGCCCAAACTGAATTCCATTCTGCGAATGTTCTGAGTTTGGTCCGCAGAGATACACGCAAGAGCATTAAGCTGGTTTTCTTCCTTAGAAAAGATAATGGTGACATTAGCCGAAATAATAGGCCGATTCATGTTGCTCTGGAACCTGAAATAGTTCGAGTGGAAAGCAGAGTGAGGGTGGTGATGGCTAGGCGGACTGGGAGGGAGCGAGCTGGTTTGAGAAGAAGGTGGAGAAGCAGGAGGCGGAGGTGGAGCCTCATTGTGCACAGCCTGAGAGCAAGCGCTGCCCCCTCGGTCTCCTCCACTGTGACTCCGCATGCGATGTCGAACCATCACGCTGTGCCGAATGTGAAGCTCTAGAGAATTGAGGGCTTGGGAAGAAATCTGAGAATGAGTAGAGGGCACCTGGGTAAGGTTCAAAGGGCAGAACTGGGAATTTGAATAATGGAATCCATTGCCAAAGGCAAGACAACAGAGCAGGCAACAACGTTTTCCTACAACAGTTCTATTGCAGGGGATTTCTGCTTGGAGCAGGCACACATTGAAGGATGGAGGGCAAGCAAAGGGGTTAATAGGCTCCATAATGAATTGATCTACCTAAATTTCTTAGCCAAAGCGAGCCTTAATGAAATTCTACAGGTTGGCCTGCTTTCGCTTGAGGTAAATATTCAGGTACCAAGGCCAAGCCTAGGAAGGTGCGTTGGCCACCAGCTGGCTGGGCTGAGCGTCGTCATTCCATCGCCCTTGCATTAATGAACAATAAATTCACCCGCATTCGGGTAACCCCGCCACTTATCTTACGAATCAAACCAAAACCCAATTTTCACAACATTGAAGAAACATACTTACATTAACATTGTACTTCTGAATATACTTAACCTCTTATCATATACAACAACATACAACTTATAAAATGAATATTATTGCAAACATTTTGTTACTAAAGTGCAGGGAAGGACATCAATAAGTTTTAGGCAGGACTGCCACTAGTTTGAAAACCCAATCCACAGTAAGACATAGGTGGGGATAAGGGGTTTAGGAAATTTTGAACTTCACTCACACCTTGTAGTTTTTAAAAGTGGAAGTAATGAAAAAAAATATAAATTTCATCCCACGAAGTAGAAACCAACCTTTATAATGGGAAACTAGAAAACCCAACATAATGAAGCCTATAGATGAAACCAAGAGTCTGTCCTCGCAGGGCCATGTGGAAATACGCAAACGTCCATCTTGTGATGACAACATAGAGAGCACTTTCAAGCTCATATCACACTTATTTATAAATACACGTCAGTTACTTATTGTGGCTTCTCAGAAGCTAACTCCCAACAAAAATACTTAAGACTTCTTCACATTCCAATCTATCAAACAACCCATGGAGATGTGTCAGCTGCCATGACATTGCAAACGGGCAAAGTCTAATTGCCCCAAAACTTCTCCACTACCAGATTCACTGCCATGACAAAAATTGAAGAATAAAATGAAAATATCCAAAATTGTATATGCAGTAGGTGTTCTGTTCATCCGTACTTTCTAACTTTCTTGATCAGATAAATCATACAAGAAATAATTAGAAATAGTTTAGAGTTATATGTTTTGAGATACCAGCGAGTGGGTACCTTTTCTCCTTTAGTCAGAATGATTTAAGAGATTCGAAACGCTAGTTATAACCTTGCCTTTGCCAATTGATATATTTCTGATGCACTTGAATTGTATTAATACAAAAACACTATATATTCACCATCTATATTGTTTTACAATAACTCCGAAAGAAAACTGAAAAGACATTATATCTTATAGCCTCTCACTGTTCTCACTATTATCTTACTTCCATCCAACATTAATGCAAGCTAGTGTGCTACAATCATACTCTTACTCTTGGGGAGTAAATAAATACAGTGCGTCAAAATTAAAAAACAATGCTTGTCAATACTCTTGGGGAGCAAATAAATACAGTGCGTCAAAATTAAAAAATAATGCTTGCAGAGAGTTTACAGGACCTCACAATTACAAAACCAATGTTAGCCAGACTATATTAACTGTAGCATTTATTAACATTTATGTACTTTGTCTTCAAGAATCACAATGAATGCAACATGGAAGGGAGGGCATTGGAGCCTGGTAGGTAGTAGGCAATTGAAGGCTTGAGCATTTAAATCAACTTAAGTTTGAACTGTGTCTACCGGTCGCCAGTCCCGCCTCCCATGAAATAGAGGTATAATAGATTTTAATTGATAAATTATTATTAAATTTCACTGGAGTTAAAAAAAAATGTATAGCTTAACATAACATAATCTCCAAACAGTCTAATAGGAATGGTTATTAGGCATTATCCATGTTTTTATTGGATTGTGGGCACATTGCAAATATGGACCTCACACAAGCATAGATTCTATATTATGATACATGTGATTACAGAAAAGGATGAACATAGTTAGATAATAAACTATAATGAGTAGCAATGTATGTTCCGCCTATATTTAAAAAATTCCTAATTTATAAATTCAAAATGAGTAGTAATGTATGTTCTGCCTATATTTAAAAAATTCCTAATTTATAAATTCAAAATGATTCCAATTGTGCACTACTCATTCTAAAAAAATTATTTTATAAAAATAGATTTCTTTTACTACTTATCAAAAATATATTTTATAATAATAAATTTATTTTAATACCTATGAAAAATGCAACTATTTTTCTCCATTTTTAATCTTAATTACATTTGAGTTGCAAGTCAAATCCTTCTAATATGAATTGATTCTAATTGGCCATGAGCTCTAACTCCCTTGAGTTTTCTAAATTGCCATGAGTTTTGATATCCTCAAACATTGAAACTGAAGTATTCCCAATGTCTTAGGTTCAATTGCACATAAAGGATATATTTCCTCATATATTTTATAGAATAGAATAATAATAATAATAGTTTTACAATAAATAATTTTTATACTTAATTTTATAAATATTGAAATGTATAAATATAAAAAGCATAGCAATAATTCATATATAGACACTATTATTTAGAATTGGATCACTATAAAGAAAGTTATTAAGGTATCTACACTTAAGTTAATTTATGTATAACTATAGAGAAAGTTATTATTGTATTTTAAATTGAGTTAGTTTATATTATAGTGTCAAAAAGCTTTCTCTAGCCAAGTATAGAAGAGATGTTGTAATGTAATGTTATTTCTTGTAAGTATTTTGACTCAATCAAATTACATAAAATTAGAAATAAAAATTAAATGAAATTTAATCTCTCTCTCTCTTCTCTCTCTCTCTCTCTCTCTTCTCTCTCTCTCTCTCTATAATATATATATATATATTTATATAATTATAATTAAAATAAAATCGACGTAATATAGTCAAGTTACTTTTCGGGCTTCCAATTTTGACAATCTATGGTTTTTCCCATGGTATTTTTAACCATGATTTTTCCTATGGTATTATTCTCTAATGTAGTCTATTTAAATGCATGAAATTCCAAAAAAATCTATTTTTTCCAAAGAGAAAGATTTCACGGGGACTTTGATTACTATTTATTTCAACTCTATCCCCATCCAGAATGAGTTTTGTATAAATGAGGCTTTGATTGCTATTTATTTTGGCTCTATCCCCACCCAAAATGAGTTATGTAAAATTTATACCAAGTTTATTTGGTGTTGTGTTCAAATTCTATTTGTGATTTTTTCATAAAACTCCAAGCTTAGCCCATGTTGCTTAGCACCAATAATCTCAACAAATGTAAGGGTTGATTTTCGCTAAAAGCCAATAATCTCAACATATCTAAGGGTTGATTTTAGCTAAAATCCCAACCTCCACGCCTTTGGTGGTAGCACTCATAGATTAAAAAAATATCAGTTGAGTTACCAATCTAAGGGCAAATAACCAGGTGATCAAGGAGGGGTTACCAATCTAAGGACAAATAACCAGGTGATCAAGGAGGTCGGTGGCACAAAGAATTTTCAATAACAATTGTTAATTTTAATTTATAATTGTAACACCCTTTGTTGCAAAATATTTACTTTTGTTTTTACCACGTTTTACACAAAAATTAGAAACTTTTAATTTTACTTAACATAGTTGTTAAGAAATGAAGGCTGGAAAAGCCAAAACATCATGATATTTTGTTTAAAGAAATTGAACAGTGTTTGATTAAGTAAAACCGAATGGAAACAATGACAATGACTCCTTGAACAGTTAGAAACAGTTTCCATCTCTCTTCCCCAAAAAGAGGCAAAAGAAGCAGGAGGGTCTGCTTGAATTTTCCTTGAGCTCGACAGGAATAACTAGTGGGAAAACAAAACTATGGCAAAGAGTCGAATTGGTGTGTGATTTGAGGCTGGACAATAGTCTGAAGCCCAAGATACCAGAGTGTGTTAAGTTTAGTGACTTTCAAGAGCAGGAAGTGCTCGGAGGGGGGCACTGGACGTAATTTCCAGGTCCATGGCTGGGTGGTGAGACCTTCCAAAAAGAATATTATTTGCACAGTTCTAGAATAATCATAAACAGATAAGTAACCAAACTCTGTGCTTATTACTTGACAGCTAGAAAAAAATATTTAGTTAGGAACAAATGTTTAAGTCTATCAGTATTCTCTACTGTATTTAAGATAGATAATTACTATTATGATTAATCTTTCCGTATATTTTGTTATATCTATTATAGAAAGGTTTAGTACATTCTTCTTTCTTAGCATTATATTATGGGTAAAGCAATACATGGTTACAATTTCTAAATCTTATGAAGATAATACAGTGTCATTGACAGATGTAGGAATTATACAGACTCTGTTAATATCGATATATAGATCTGAAAGTTGTAATTAACTGTCCACAAAAGTACAGAACCAGAGAAAAATATTGTCTATAATTATAGCAGAGAAAGTCAAAAACCCGACAATGAAGTATAAATTCATTTCAGTTCTAAAACGTGAAATTTTGTTCGCTATAATTATGAGATTATGGGCTTAAGTACGACTCCTCCTATTATTTACCAGACATCTGCTATCGAAGTAGAGCATTTAAAACATAATTCATTTAACGGAGAAAACCATCAAAGGATATAAAGGGTAACAAAATTTCCCCAAACGCATGAACGACCTTCAATATGAACTCACTGATTCTTTCATCTAAATGTTAAAGCAATATATATACAAAACTGAGGAAAGCGGTAAGAACTGTTTCTAATATCTACCTATTCCGAAGAAAAGGGCCGAGAATCAATGAGTTGTAACAACAATTTAGAAACAAGCCTTTGAAAATGGTAAACTTTAAATGCGAAAACAGAGCATCATCAAGTCAGGCATAGTGTGTCATAGTATTAATCCAGTCGATAAAGTTAGGAATTGTTGGCAATGTGGTGAGGGTTTGTCCGTGTTGAGAGCCAGCAAACCCTCCCACCACAAACCGTACAAACCCTTAATTAATCTAGCCATTATACAACAGCTAAGTATGAATATTTAGATCAATGTCATCAGGGTTCTTAACAGACCAAACTGGAGGCATAGCAGAAGGCACGCTCTTAGGCTACTTGTGTTCCGTTATGTTCCAAGAGTGATTCTGCTCCAATAGTAAGGACAAAGGGTTACCTACGAGACCATCCAGAGGGTTAGATCTCCAGATTCATAACCTTTCACAACTATATAAATAAAAATCATTAACTCTAACTTACCTAAGGAGAATCGTCCCAGTTGAGGAAGGTCTGGGGACCTAATAACACAAATGGAAGCGTTAAACCAATATCAAAAAATACCTCAAATAGTTAATCCACAATAACAGTGCAAACTTGAAGTTCTCCAACAGAAGGCCGTCCTTGTATTGACACCTTGATCGAGGGAGAAAACACGACAACCTCCGTGGAGCATACCTGCAACATCCTTACCATCAATGGATGTCATTCGTGGTAAAGGTGGAAACAAGAAAAGCAGCTAAGGGTTAACTGATAACCTTACCTTATCACCGGAAGCTTGCCTGAAGATGACTAGTTTCGAATCTCTGAGCTGACGGTTTGCCTTGTTGGTAGAATGGATTTGCTGATAAAACGTTAGCATCCATTACTCTTCACAATGAGTTACAGAGTTTTGAAACCAGTAAATGTCGTAGGCAAAAAAGAAAATAACAACCAGTTGAAACGCAATGAAATGTTAGGGTTAACAAAGGGAAAAGTCTAGAGCCATTGGATCCACCTACCATGGATCCGACGGTGAATAGGTCATGTATTCAATGGCCAAACTCTCTGGCAGCAGGTCGGACCTCGGCATTAATCTGAACCACATGTGACAGGCAGGAGAACTATCACAGCTCTCAAGGAGGTGCCACGTGGAGTCAAGCCAATACAACACATAATCAACTGTATAGTCTAGATCCGTGTTAATCATCATCCAAACTCATCGATATTCCCAATCACTAGATTTAACGCTAGAGTTATAGAATTGAGTAATAATTGTTTATACATATATATCTAAAGAGATTTTTTTATAGTAAAATGTGTTACAAATGGTATCAGAGCCAAGTTTCGCACACTGAGGCTTCTGGGTTAAATATTACACAGAAAATTAAGTGCTAGAATACTTATAATTATGCAATAAATAACTAAGCTCGTAAATGTGAACACAGAGACATAAGTTAGCACCAACACATATACATGCAGAGGAGCCTGATGATATCAAATCCGCCGAAGGTGCCTTACATAGAGGCCAATCCGAATATATGGATACAACTGAGGGAGGACTCTCGACAAGCTAATGTTGTCCTGCTAGAAAAAGTACAACAACTACGTACAGAAATGATAAATTTAAGGCCAGATAATGAACGCATGAGGTAGGAGAAAGAAAAGATTCTAAAGAGTCTATCTGACCAACATAATCAGCGAGGGCCAGACCCTAGTACAGAGGACAGAGAAAGAACACCAACAAACCATCATGGTGAGGAAAATGACGAATCAACAGAGGGACATAAGGAGGATCAAGAAGTGTGTTCAGATAATGTTTCAGACCAAAGAAAAACCAAAACACAAAAGATGGAATTGCAGGGTGAGTTTAAAAATTTAAAACCGTCACTGTTCGAAGGAGAATCTGAGGAGGCAGCTAAAGCATGGTTGATTGACATGGATAAATATTTTTAGATTTATGAATATACTGACAAACTCAAAGCACGATTGGCAGTTTACCAGTTACGGGGAAAGGCCACTCTCTGGTGGGAAGAAATCAAAACAGTGAGAAATATTGATGAAGAACAAGTGACATGGCAAGAATTCCAGAAACATTTTAAGGATAAATACTTGACTGAGTGTTATTATGATGAAAAAGAAAAGGAGTTCCATAAGCTAAGGTTCTGACCTTGACTATGGACGAATATGTGAAGCGATTCACCTCCTTGTTACAATATGCCCCATATATGTAGGAGGAAAACTAAAATATTTAGCGGTTTATTAGCAGTTTGCCCAATTTTATGAAGGAAAAGCTAGAATTTCACTATCCTAGATCAATGGATGATGTGGTGCAAAAAGCTCGTATCTGTTACCAGTAGATGAAATAGAAAAGTGAAGCACCCAAAGGAGATTCAAGCAAAAGAATGAGGAATTTACCCCCAAATAGACCACAGAAAGTAGGAAATGGCCAGAATAATCAACAAAGAACATTTGGAAAATTTACCAAGAATCCGCCCAAGTTTCCAGCATACCCCGAAAGCAAACAGACAGAGGGAATTAATAAACCTGCAACTTATCAATCGCAAAAACTACCTTTGTAGTGCTGGGGATATGGGGAACCCCATTATTATAATAATTTCCAGCACAAAGCTTGAACATAACATCTTTCCAATGTGCAAGAAGCCTCCACAGGTTGAGATATAGTAAGGAATATGCCAAGAATTAATGCCGCTTTGGACGACCATCAAGCAGAATACCATCCCACCATGATCTAGTGCAAAGTTACGATTGTTGATCAACCTGTTTCTGTTTTATTTGATCCAAGTGCTAGTCTAAGTTATATTAGTCCCAAGGTGGTAGAAAAATGTCAGCTGCCAAGCAGCAAATTTAAGAAATCTTGGCTAGTTCTACTAGCCACCAGACCTAAGAGAAAGGTTTCTACTGAAACACAAAATTGCTCACTCGCAGTTTCAGGGCAGCACATTCATGTTAATCTAAATATATTTCCCTTAGTTTCCTACGATGTATTAATGGGAATGGATTGGTTAGAAGGACGTTGGTCCTCAGTGGATTGTAAAGAGAAATCTGTGAACTACCTTACAGAGTCATGGAAAAGGAAGGAAATTGAAGGAATCAAGAAAAGCATGAAGTTATGCCCCATTACTGCTAAGCAGCTTAGGAAATTCATTAGAAAAGGTTGCCAGATTTACGCTGTCTAAGTAGGATACTCTAATGAATAAAACAAAATGACTTCATTAGAAAATATTCCTGTAATTCAGGATTTTGTGGATGTGTTTCCTGAAACTATTCCTGGGTTGCCACCTAGATGTGATATCGATTTTACCATCGAAATCATACCTTGAGCAACTCCTGTTTCAAAATCTCCTTACTGCATGAGCGTCCCTAAGTTAACAGAACTCAAAATGTAGCTTCATGAACTTTTAGACAAAGGGTACATTCACCCTAGTGTATCGCCATGGGGAGCCCCTATGTTGTTTGTTTGAAAATAGGTTGGGACTTTAAGATTATGCATTGACTATCATCAGCTAAACAAAAGCACCATCAAAAATAGATATCCTTTACCTCGTATTGATGACTTATTTGATCAAGTGCAAGGGGGTAGAGTATTCTCTAAGATTGATCTAAGATTCGGTTACCACTAGATCCGAATAAAGGATGAGGTATTTGTAAAACTGCCTTTCAAACTCGTTACAGTCATTACGAGCTTGTAGTACTAGCTTTCAGTCTTACCAATGCCCCAACCACTTTCATGAGCCTAATGCACAACATATTTCAGCGTATCCTAGATAAATTTGTGCTGATTTTTATTGACGATATATTATTTTATTCAAAAGATTAGGAAGAGCACTAAAAGCACTTAAGAATAGTTTTGCAGATTTTGCGAGACAATCAGATGTATGCTAAGTATAGCTAGTGCGATTTTTACATGGACAAGATTCATTACTTGGGAAATGTTATATCAGCTGAGGGTATAGCATTAGATCCAGAAAATATCAAAACTATAATGGAATGGACAACCCCGAAAAATGTTACAGATATTAGATCTCTTTTGGGCATGGCAGGATATTATAGTTGATTCATTAAAAAAAATTCAAAGATAGCCTTTCGTATGATCTCGCTACAGAAAAAGGGGCATGCCTTTCGTTGGAAAGCAGAATGCCAGCAAAGTTTTGAGCAGCTGAAGTAATTGCTTACCATTACACAAGTATTAAAGGTAGCATATCCAGAAAAATAATTTGTAGTATGCACAGATGCAAGTAAAGAAGGGGTTGGTGGTGATTTAACTCAAGAAGGAAAGATCACAGCATATGAATCACATAAATTGAAATAGTATGATCATCGGTACTATGCTTATGATCTAGAGTTATCCACAGTAGTGCACACACTTAAAATGTGGCGGCACTACCTTCTAGGAAAGAAATTTATGTTATTAACCGATCATAGAAGTTTAACAATTTTTTTTAACCAGTCAAGTTTAAATGCTCGGCAGGCTAGGTGGACCACATTTCTGAGCGAATTCGACTTCAAACTGAAGCACATTAAAGGAAAATAAAATCGAGTGGTTGACACATTAACCAGGAAAATGAATTGCGTCTATGAAATACAACTCAGTTAAATACAATCTAACCTTCTTGAAATTATCAGGGAAGCATCCCTCAAGGACCCTGAATACAATTTTCTTTCGCAGCAAGCAGCAGAGGATCAAAAAAAGGGAAAATAGTTTGACTATTATATAACTTCTGGTGAATTGTTAACATTCAGAAATAGGATTTATATTCCCAACCAAAATTCTATCAAGCAATTATTATTGGATGAATTTCACAGGAAGCCTTATGCCGCTCACCCAATATACCAAAAACTTTTGACAACTATCCAGAGAAGTTATTTATGGCCAAGTTTAAGAAAGGATGTTGCGAAATACTTATCAAAGTGTTTGGAGTGTCAGTTGGTGAAGGAAAATCACGAGCATCCCATTGGTATATTGCAATCGTTACCCATTCCTAAATGGAAATGGGAGGCGATCACTCTGGATTTTATTATAGGACTACCCTGCACTAAAAATAATCATGAATCAATTATGGTGGTAGTGGACAAGATAAGCAAAACAACCCATTTTGTACCTGTGAAATCCACCTACAAGACTATGGAAATTGCAAACATATTCATGAGGAAAATATTCGGATTACATCGAATACCCTCGGTAGTAATTTCCGGCAGGGATGTAAAATTTACATCCACATTTTGGAAAACCGTCTTCGCTGGATTGGGTACCCAGATTCAATTCAATATTTCCTACCATCCACAAACAGATGGCCAAACAAAATGAGTGAATCAAGTCCTGGAAGACATGTTTAGGATGTTCGTTATGCAGCAACCACACAAGTGGGAGGACAACCTCCATTTAGTGGAGTTCGCGTATCACAATGGCCATCATGAATCTTTCGGCATAAGCCCTTTTGAGGTATTGTATGGAAGGAAATGTTGGGTACCCATGGACTCGAATAACCTGGTTAATAAGTTAGCATTGGGTCCTGATATGTTAGGTTAAATGGAGGCCTCAGTGAAAAAGGTTCGCTAGAACTTAAAGGCTGCTTAGGATAGGCAAAAGGTTTATGTTGATAAAAAGAGGACTCATAAAGAACTACAGTTAGGGGATCATGTATACTTAAAAGTTAAACCCCAAAAAAGCACCTTACAGTGGAACGGTTGCGCCAAGCTAGCACCCTAGTATTGTGGACCGTTCCAAATGCTGGAAGAAATTAGACCAGTGGCTTACAAATTAGCACTCCCCTGCCACATCCGGGTTCACAATGTTTTCTATGTATCCTTGCTAAAAAAATATGTATATAACCCTCGACATATAATTAACTGGGAAAATATACAGGTAATAAAACAAATGAATATGTGACATTAAATTGCTGTTTGGTGCAATTCTAATAGCCAATTGTAAATTGTGCAGGTCAAGCACGAGGGAGAGTTCCTAGTAGAGCCTGTTCGTATTCTAGATCAGAGAGAAACCACCTTATGAAAGCGAACCATCCCCCAGGTTAAAGTGCAATTGAAGCACTTTGGCCCGAAGGAGGCCACTTGGGAAGAAGAGGAGATCATGCTGCAGGCCTATCCGACATTATTTTCTTAGAAGAGCATCAGGGACGGTGTTCCTCGTAAGGGGGGAGAGATGTACGACCCTTTGTTGCACAATATTTAATTTTGTTTTTACCAAGTTTTACACAAAATTATTTAACATAGTTGTTAAAAACTTAAGGCTGGAAAAGCTAGAACATCATGATATTTGTTTAAAGAAACTGAACATTGTTTGATTAAGTAAACTGAATGGAAATAGTTACAATAACTCCTTGAATAGTTAGAAACATTTGCCATCTCTCTTCCCCAAAAGGAGGGGAAAAGAAGTAGGAGGGGCTGCTTGGATTTTCCTTGAGTTGGGCAGGAATAACCAGTGGGAAAACAAAACTATGGCAAATAGTCGAATTGGTGTGTGACTTGAGGCTGGACAATAGTCCTGAGGCCCAAGATACCATACTGTGTTAAGTCTAGTGACTAAGTGCTCGAGGGGGGACACTGGACGTAATTGCCAGGTCCATGGCTGGGTGGTGATACCTTCCAGAAAAAATATTATTTGCGTAGTTCTAAAATATTCATGAACAGATAGGTAACCAAACTCTGTTCTTATTACATGACAGCTGGAAAAACATATTTAATTAGGAACAGATGTTTAAGTCTATCAGTATTCTCTATTGTATTTAAGATAGATAATTACTGTTATGATTAATATTTCTGTATATTCTGCTATATCTATTATAGAAAGGTTTTAGTACATTCTTCTTTCCTAGCATTATATTATGGGTAAAGCAATACAGGGTTACAATTTCTAAGTATGATGAAGACAATACAGTGTCATTGATAGATGCAGGAATTACACAGACTTCGTTAATATCGATATATAGATCTGAAAGCTGTAATTAACTGTCCACAAAAGTACAGAACTAGAGAACAATAATGTTTATAATTATAACAGAGAAAGTCAAAAACCCGAAAATGAAGTATAAATTCATTTCAGTTCTAAAACGTGAAATTATGTTCACTATAATTCTAAAATTATGGGCTTAAGTCTGACTCCTCCTATTATTTACCAAACATTTGCTATCGAAGTAGAGCATTTAAAACATAATGCATTTAACGGAGAAAACCATCAAAGAATATAAATACCAACAAAATTTCCTCAAACGCATGAATGGCCTTCATTATGAACTCACAGGTTCTTCCACCTAAATGTTAACACAAATAAATGAGTATATATACAAAACTAAGGAAATCGGTAAGGAACGTTTCTAATTTCTGCCTATTCCGAAGAAAAGGGCCGAGACTCAACAAGTCGTAACAACAATTTAGAAACAAGCCTTCGGAAATGGTAAACTTTAAATGAGAAAACAAAGCATCATCAAGTCAAGCATAGTATGTCATAAAATTCATTTACTATAAAAAAACAAGGAGTTTATACAATAAGGTATCGCGCAGCCAAACTGCGGATCCATTATAACCAAAAAGAAACATTATAGAAAGTCTAGGCCTCATAATATTAATCCAATCGATAAAGATAGGAACTATTGGTAATGCGGTGAGGGTCTCGCTGTGCTGAGATCCAACAAACCCTCCCACCACAAACTATACAAAACCTTAATTAATCTAGCCATTAAGTATGAATATCCAAATCAATGTCGTCGGGGTTCTTAACAAACCAAACTGGAGGCATAATAGAAGGCACACTATTAGGCTACCTGTGTTCTATTACGTTCCAAGAGTGATTATGCTCCAATAGTAAGGACAGAGGGTTACTTATGAGACCATCTAGAGGGTTAAAGCTCCAGATTCATAACCTTTCACAACTATGTAAATATAAATCATTAACTCTAGCTTACCTGAGGAGAATAATTCCAGTTAAAGAAGGTCTAGGGACCTAATAACACAAATGGAAGCATTAAACCAATATCAAAAAATACCTCAAATAGTAAATTCACAGTAACAGGGAAAACCTGAAGTTCTCTCGCAGAAGACCATCCTTGTACTGACACCTTGACCAAGGGAGAAAATGAGACAACCTCCGCGGAGCATACCTGCAACATCCTTACCATCAACGGATGCCAATCGTGGTAAATGAGGAAACAGGAAAAGAAGCTAAGGATTAACTGATAACCTTACCTTATCACCAAAAGCTCGCCTAAAGACGGTAGGTTACGAAGCTTTGAGCCAACGGTTTGCCCTTGTTGGCCGAATGGATTCGCTAATAAAACCTTAGCATCCATTACCGTTCACAACGAGTTGCAGAGTTTCGAAACCAGTAAATGTCGTAGGCAAAATGAAAATAACAACCAGCTGAAATGCAATGAAATGTTAGGGTTAACAAAGGGAAAAGTCTAGAGCCGTTGGATCCACCTACCATGGATCTGGCAGTGAATAGGTCCTGCATTCAATGCCCGAACTCTCTAGCAGCAGGGCGGACCTCGACATTAATCCAAATCCCATGTGACAGGCGAGAGAACTATCACAGCTCTCAAGGAGGTGCCAAGTGGAGTCAAGCCAATATAGCACGTAATCAACCGTTTAATCTAGATCTGAGTTAATCATCTTCCAAACTCATTGATATTCCCAATCACATATCTATGTTCACATTATAGGTTAAACATATAAGATTTAACGCTGAAGTTACAGAATTGAGTAATAATTGTTTATACATATATATTTAAAGGTTTTTTGTTTTTTGTTTTTTGTTTTGTTTTGTTTTTTGTTTTTTTTTGTTTTTTCTTTAAGATGTGAATAACCATCATCATCCTCATAATCTTATATGTGGGAAGCTCTCAATAATCAACATCTAGTCATCCCAGAAACTCTTTCCACCATTATTTTCCACAAGAAGCTCTCTGAGAAACTCTTCCCACCATTGTTTTCCACTATGAGTGATCTTGCCTTCAAAGGCTGAGGAGCTTATCCAAGTATGAATTCTTCATGCAAAACCCTAAGTCATAGAGTTCAAAATTAATATACCACATATATATTATCTCATTATGAATGTGTTGACTTTTTTTAAAATTAAATTTTGAGTTGTTTTTTTTCAAATATTGTCTAAGATATTATAAGTCAATAAGTCATCATTACTAAGAAAAAGTTTAATTAATTTTGTGTGTTTAAACATTAATTTAAACGTGATCTCAATTTTAACAATAAGTTAAATAAGTTAAAGAATATACTCAAAAAATATTAAAATGTAAAAAGGTTAAAATACCCACTTTAAATTCAATGTTACAAATTATATATATGAGAAATATTCCACATTTTAAATCAATAAAAATTATTTAAATATTTTGAATATATAAATATATATTTTAAGAAAATTCTATGAAATTTTTTTTTCAATATAGAGTGAAAAAAATTAAATCATTTTTGAATATATAAAGATATATTTTTAAAAAGTTTATAATTTTTTTTAAAAATAAATTGGAGAGCAATTTATGTATACATATTATAATAGCACTAATAAAAACTAATATTAAACTTGCCAATATCTATCTTAATTCGAGATCTACTACTAGTTGCAAGGGATCAAATCTCTTTTCACTCTCAATGAGGTTTGCAAGTCATGAGATTCAGTTATTAAAATAGATCTAAATTGATTTCGTTTCAATATAGAGTGAAAAAAGTTTAAAAACATTTTTGAATATATAATATATATTTAAAAAAAAATATAATTTTTTTAAAACATAAAATGGAGAGCAATTTATGTACACAATATAATAGATTTAATAAAAATTAATATTAAACTAGCCAAGATCCATCTTAATTTGGGATCTACTACTAGTTGCAAGAGTTGCAAGAGATCAAATCTCTTTTCACTGTCAATGAGGTTTGCAAGTCATGAGATTCACTTATTAAAAAAATCTAAACCGATTTAATTAATTTTCAAGCAAGAACTTGTGTTTAGTGATTATAACTAATTTTTTTAATAAAAAAATAGATTATTTTTTTTTAACAGAAACAGTTATGGGTTGTTTGTATTCAACTTGGCCTGAATGCCGAAAAATTATTACATTGGAAATCTCATTGTCCTTTTCCGCTCTCTGCAGTGACTAAGTATGCAGCTGGATCTTGCAGAATTCTTACTTGCTAAAGAGTCCATGAAATCAATTTCAGAGATTTTCCCCCACTTGAAGATGCAGACAAATTTATTTAGTATCCAGCAATAAAACATGGGAGTGATCAGATTATGGAATGGGTTCCCAAGTTTCTTTTCCGTATTTCATCTTGGTTCCGGCAGGGAGGAGGACAGCTTTGTTGGCTTCTCTGTCCGCCTCTTTATTATGGTTTCTCAACACATGATAATATCTCAAATCCTGAAAATAGCTTTCCAAGCCTTTGATTTTGTTTATCGTTCTTGCTAGATTAAGATCTAGAGCTGGGGATTTGGTAGCCATTGCATTTATGATGATCACGGAATCTCCTATAACATTGGCTTCTTTTATGTTTAATTCTTTGAGGCTCTTGAGACCTTGTAGGAGGGCTAAGGCCTCCGCTTGAATGCTAGATGAATATCTAAGACCCCAGGCATAGGATTGGACTTTTTCTCCTAATGGATTTAGAACGATTCCTCCTGCTCCAGCTTTGCCCGGGTTACCCTTTGCTGCCCCATCGAAAAAGAAGGAATGTCTTGCTTGCATTTTGATCCAGCCTTGAAGATCATTTCCAGACTTCCTTATCTACCAGTCTTTAATAATAGGGGTGTTTTTGACTGCTCGCTGGAATTGAAGGCCTAGAGTCGATCCCCAAGTGATGTCCTGTTGACTCAGATTGGAGTCATCTTTAGTATCTGCCAAGCACTCCTTGATTTGACATTTGATTTTATTTTTTAAAATCATGTGGTTCTGCTTTGTATTCCTGAAGATTCTTCTGTTGCGTTCAATCCATATCTGCCAGCTTATGATATTAAGGAGGACTACCCACGCTGTTATGATGATCTGATTTTTAGGGGCTGCGCCGGGGTAATTGAATGCCCAGGTTGAAAAGAGATCTGCCATGGTGCCAGGGAGCTTGAAATTTGAATTTTGAATGAGAGAGGACCATACCTGCTTGGAGAAGTTACACTCAAGAAACAAGTGAAGAGTTGACTCTTCATTCTCACTGCACAATGGGCAGATGGAAGGACCATAAAAGCCTTTCTTCTGAAGAATGTCGTAGGTTAGTATTTTGGTGTGACAAAGCTGCCAGACAAAGAAATCGATTTTAGGCAGTGAAGGAATGCGCCATACACCTCGCCATGGAGCTGGATTGGGAGGAACATATGGTTGCTCATTCAGCTTGTTATACCCTAGGGAGACTGTGTAGCCTTTGACGTTCGTTCCCCATCCTTTTTGGTCTCTTATCCTCCTATGAGTGGGCGCCAAACTGTGCAGACAGTCCAGAAGCGTGTCCCAGTCATTTAACAGTTGCTCTGGCACATCGATCTGTTTCCAACCTGCCCAGGAACCGTTATTCCAGAGTGAGATATCCCACAACGTGCGTAGACCCTCTCTGTCCATCCAGCTGTGCAGCGTGTTGAGGGAGGCTCTGCTTTCGACCGGATATTTATTCATGATTCTATCGCTCCAAATTCTGACCTTTTTACCATTACCTGGAATCCAGAATGAGTGCGCTATTATTAAAGGGGTTGCTTTAGCATGCAGCTTCAGGAATGCCGAGTTAGACATTTTTATGGCGTTATCCAAACACCTAGTGCGGGGTCCCCTGAAGTATTTTTTCCAGAGTGTGACTTGAGCCCAACCCGGATTGGGTGAAATGATTTTCCATATGATCTTTGCTGCCATTGCCACATTCTATTGGCAGAGATTTTTAAACTTTAAGCCCCCCTCCCACAACGGCTTGGTTATGGTTTCCCAGCTAATAAGAGGAATTTTTTTTTTCTTTATTTTTTCTTCCCTTCCAGAAGAACCTCCGGATATGTTCTTCCATTTTTTTGATGATGTTTGCTGGAGCAAGGAGTCCAGGGAATTGGAATAATGGGAGGCTGTGTAGCACTGATTTAATTAAAACTGATTTCCCAACAGTATTTAGCCAAGAGTAGCTCGAGGCTTGAATTTTTTATTTGAATTTTTCCAACTGTGGTAGCGAGTCCTTGCTTGTAAGTTTCTTATGGTGTACAGGTAATCCCAAGTATTTAAAAGAAGACCAGGTGGAAGAGGCTGCGAAGCCCAAACATCTAGAAATATCAGATAACACCCTTGGGGTAATGTTCCAGCTGTATATATGGCATTTGCTCTTATTTACAGCACTGCCTGTGGCCTTACTGAAGTCATCCAAAACCACTTTGAATTTTGATGCAGAGGAGAGTGTGGCAGGTCCCAGTAACAGAGTGTCGTCCACAAACAATGCATGATTTATGTTTTTTGCCCCTCTTGTAATGCACAATCCATTAATGTCTTGATCTTGCAGCTTTTTGTTTAATAGGAAGCTAAGGACGGAAGCTTGAATGACAAATAGCAGAGGGGATAAAGGACACCCTTGTCTAAGTCCTCTCGAAGCTTTGAAGAAGTCAGTGGCTCTTCCATTCACTAATGGGGAGATCCATGGCTTCGAGATGCATGCCCGGATCCATTTAATGAAATTTTATCCAAACCCAAATTTGCTCATAACATTTAACAGAAAACTATGATTTACTCGATCAAATGCATTGGCTAAATCAAGTTTAATTGCCATACCTTGCTCTTTTCGAAGAAGACTTGAGTGAATTGCCTCTTGGATGAGAAAGAAGTTATCCACGATCTGCCTTCCTTGGATGAAGCCTCCTTGGTTCTCAGGGATTATTTTAGGAAGAATGGGCTTCAATCTGTTTGCAATTATTTTGGTGATTAATTTGTATCCAGTGTTACATAGGGAGATCAAACGAAATATGCTGAAGGTGTTGGTGCCTTTTTCCTTGGGGATAAGAGCTAGGAAGGCAGAATTTGTGCTGCCTCCTACTTTCTGGGTATTCTGAGATTTTTGCATCATTCTGAGCAAGTTCTTTTCTATAATCGGCCAGCAGACTTGGAGAAATCTGGCCAAGAAGCCATCCGGCCCAGGGGCCTTATTCGGATCCATATCAAAAAGGGCTTTTTCCACTTCCTCTTTGGTGATTATGGCCTCAAGAGTTTCCTTTGTTTGTTGAGATATTACAGAGGGTACAACATCTAGCAGGTCTGGATTTTGATTCGGATCCTTGTCCTCACCATACAAGCTTTGAAAGTGTAAAAAGGTTGTTTTCTTTATATATTCAAAATCTTTATGAATGTCATTCTCTTCTTTGATCTCTGAGATAGTGTTGAAACATTTCCTTACCTCAGTTTGTTTGTGAAAAAAGGCAGTGTTCCTATCCCCAACTTTGAGCCAGAGATTGCAGGATTTTAATCTGCGATATTCTTCTTCAACTAGGCAAGCCTTGTGGTAACGCTGCTGCAGTTGAGATTCCTGATCAAGCACCTCCTTAGTGATTGTGTCCTTCTCTATGCTCTTTTGATGGGAATCAAGCAAGATTTTCAATGATTTTCTTTCTGAAGCCGGATTAGACAGAGTTTTAGCCCATCTTTTAAGGGCTCCTTTTACCCTTCTGAGCTTTTCTTCCCAAATATTGAAAGGCGAGCCTTTGATCGACTGATTCCAACAATCCTTGACAATTTTCATGAAGTTTGGCTCCTTAATCCAGAGCGGGCTAAAACGAAATGGGATAGGGCCCAAATCAAGATGAGCTAGAAGCTCTAGTTTAATGGGCTTATGGTCCGAAATGCTATTAGGAAGAATATGCATTCTTGGTTCTAGACCTAGCAGCAAGAAGGAGCTTTAAATAAAGAATCTATCTAGCCTGGGAGCAATATGGCCTGGGTCTAATCTTTTATTGGACCAAGAGTACTTACCGTAAGAGGATTTGATATCTAGCATGTCCCAGTCTTGCAAAATGTCCTCCACCCATTCCCTTGCTGGATCTCGTACTATGCTGCCTCCCCTTTTTTCGGAAGAATGGAGAATGAGATTGAGGTCTTCGGCTATTATAATATTCTCCAAGTTTGTCAAATCTGCTTGTTGTCTTATGGAGTCCCAACAATTCTTTTTTTCCCCAACATTGATTAGAGAATAAACATTAAAAAGACAGAAGATTTCCTTGGTGACTAGGTTCGGCATTTTCAGCAGTAACGAGTGGGTATTTCTAGCCTCAAATAGGACTGCAAATTTGCTCATGTTCCATAAAGTGCCAATTCCTCCCGAGGCTCCCTAGGCAGAAATTTCTCTTGCTTCACTTTTGTACCAGAGTTTCTTACTTGTTTGGAGGAAGACAGTGTCTTCCAGCTTTGTCTCCTGCACGAGAAGTATGTCTGGGGTTTCTGTTCTGATTAAATTTCTGATAGCTTCTTCCTTAGCTTGACTCCCCATACCTCTACAGTTCCAGGAGATGATCTTCATTATTTGTCTTTCTGGTGGGCTCCCTTGGAGCCTTGGATCTGGCTTTTCAGCATCTTTGACTTTGGTTCTAGCAATTTTTCCAGGGTTGGTTGGCTGCCCTGAAGTTTTTCTTTGTAGGTCTCCTGCTCCCTTTTTTCTCTTTCCGATTTCCGTCCTCTTGTAGATCTTCTTACTAAGGTTTGGGACTCTCCTATTTCCCTTTCCTCTTCCGATTCTTCAGATTCATGTTCTTCTTCCTCCTCTTCTAGATTCTTGTCCTTGGGATCTATAGTGTTGGCTCCTTTGGGGGAGGCTGAGGGGGTACCTTTTCCTGGAGGAGCTGCTTTATGGGCCTCGGTTTCCTGAACCATTTCTAACTCTTTTTGAGGCTCGATCTCCTGGGTGCCCTCTGTTTGCGAACTCAGAGGGTCAAATTTGTTTTCACGCGCAGTCTTGGTCAGGATCTGGTGAGCAGTAGTCTGGTGAGGCCCTTTAGCGGTAGGGCCTCCCGGTTTCTGATTCTTAGGGTGAGCTTTGGATCTCTTGACTTGGTTCCATCCGTCCTCCTTCCCTTGCACAGTCTCATTGTTGTTCGAGCAATCTCTGGCGAAATGTACATAAACATGGCATTTCCGGCATTTGAAGGGAAGCTATTCATAATCCAGTTTATGTAGATGCGTCCAACTTCCGACCTTTAACGTGATGGCCTCTGGTAATCCCACCTCCACATCAACCTCTACGCAGATCCTGGTGCAGTCATATTGATCTTTGTTGTTTGCTCGGTCTATGAATTTCCCCAGGGCGTTTCCAATATGTCTCAGAGAGTCCCAAGTCCAACAGTGCACTGGGAGATTGGAAGTTTGACCCATACTGGGACTGCTTTGGGCACATCAACTATCGGATCAAAGTTCGGTGTCCAGTTTTTCATGTACAAACCTTGAGGGCCCATGAAGTAGGGGCCGTTTTGGAAGATCAGGTCCTTGTCTTCCTTTGATGTGAATTAGAATAGGAAAAATCCTCTCCCTAGAAAATATGAAGTGACATTTGCTTTGATTAGTGGCGCCTAGTTTCTATTGCCCCAGCTCTCGGTGGATTTTGGAGACGGACATAGACCTGTAAACTGGTTGATGAGATCCCGTTCAACTAACGAGAGAGCGACTTGGATTGGGGTTTTTAGCGGAAGAGAGATCATCGAAATATCATCTATTTTTTTAACAAACTTCGTTGCATCTACTGTTCTCTTCTTTGGGAGGCCAGCCAGGAGATGGGAGAAGGCCTCAACTGGCGATCTCGGCAGAGGAGGCGAGGGAAGTGTCTGAGGAGAGCCCAACCCCTCCATTGATTCAAACCCGAGGAGCAAGAGGGTCAGAGTCCAGCAGAACGGTCCATGGATCTGCCAACCACTGCATGCAGAGAACGCAGGGTTCAGGAGGCTGAGATCGGGCAGATCAGATCAGCTGCAAAATGCGCGCGCCGGTTCACTGCAAGTTTTGCAAGACGCCGGCTCTTAGTCCGTTTTTTCGGAACTAACGAAACAATGGACTCAGCTGCAACCGTCTCAGCGCAAGATATCCGTTGACAAAGATATAAAAAAATAGATTATTATTATTATTATCCAATTTAGTGATTTAATTACTAAATTTATTAAGACATACATATTCTATCTTTCTAATTTTAAACCTATAATTTTTTAAGAGAAAATATATACTCTTGACCATTAAACCTACTCAAAATATATAATTTAAAACTAAATT
>APFE030849879.1:0-10385 GCA_000404065.3 Pinus taeda
ACAACTCACATCTTCCTCTCTCATCCTAAAGAGTACGAGCTACCTGGAGGACGAATTTCAGCCACACGTGGGAAGGACGAAGAGGACAGACCGTACAGCTGCGCTGTAGTACGATTTTCTGCTGCTAGGGTTTCGCAGAAAGTTTGACCAGCGTTGACTTTGGTCAACCCGTGGTCCAATCAAGCTGAAAACTTGTGGAAAGTTCGATTTTTGAAGGCCGTACTACCTGGCACAAAAATCGAGGTCAAAGAGTTGACCATTTTGCTGCTGCGTTGACTTTCAGCTTGCTGCCCCTGCGTTGACTTTTCAGGACAACGTTGACTTTTGCAGAATTGACTTAGGTTGACTCATCTACTGGTTGGAGGGTTGTTGTGACACATCTGGGCTAGCTGACCAAAAGAGACTTTGCTGGTTGAAGCATTCTGTTGACCGCCGAAACGAACACACACATTTTTTCCTGTTTCTGATTTGTCTTCTGTAAGATCTGCTTATATGTTCTATCTGCATTTTGCTTAACTACTTGTATGATTGCTGTGAGAAAAGTGAAATTGCTCTTAGCATAGAACATCTACAAAACTTTACAGTGGTAGCCCACTATCACCACAACTACTTGTCAGAATTCCAGTGACAAGTGAATTCATTAACATGATAATTACTTGTGAGCATTAAAATAATTCTTATTTCTTAGTTTGTTAATCTTCTCCATCAAGCAATTACCATTAGATACAAGATATTAGGATCATAGTGCACAAGAGACAAAGAACACGAGATTAGGCTAGGGGCCAGGGCAAAACCCCACCAAGTGGGAAAACCCATCAATCCTTTCCTTATAGAGTTGAGAGAAATCCAAGTCAAATACATACTATCTGTCGGAAATATTGAGAGGGGGGTGAATCAATATTTCTTTTACAATTTTTACTTTTATGCCAGTTAAGATCACTTAATAAATCAGAACACAAAAATGTACAACAAAAGAATAATTTTATTAACTAGAATGGCGAGGACTCCAATCCTCTTTTTACAACAATTCAATGACTTTAGGGCTCCAACCCTAGATGAAGACTCCAGTCTTCAATCAAACCAGGGTCCAACCTGTACTATAACACCAAGCTCCAACTTGGTCTACTTGAGGACTCCAATCCTGTAGGGCTCCAACCCTCTTATCTGACTTAAGCTCCAGCCTGGTCTTCTTGAGGATTCCGATCCTCTAGGGATCCAACCCTTTGCTTCTGTTCTTCAAGGTAGGCTTAACAGTTCTTCAAGGCTTGCAGTATCTTCTGCAACAAGCCTTGATAATATCTTCAAGAGCGCCTTGAGCAATGCCCTCAAATAATAAAAAAAACTTTGTTCATCAATGGCAACTTTAGTAGCCGCAAAATGTGTCTCCAAGACTCTTCATGATACCCAAACAATTATCTCCAAGATTACTCCATGAAGGCTTCAACCATGCATCATGTCTCCAAGATTGTCTCCAAGATCTGCTTACGCAAGTCCTCAAGTCAATACATGGGTTATCTTCAAGAGCTGGTCCAAAGGATGTCTTCAATAGTTCTGCATGCCAGATCTTGTACAAACTCCTTCAACAAGTCTGCGAGGAATGCTTCAAAGGTCTGCAACAAGTCTACCAAAAGTCTGCAGCAGAGGTCTGCACAATAAGTCTTTCAAGGGCTCTTCAATGGACCTCAATACTTGCTTCAAGAATGCTTCTCCAACAACACTGCAATTTTCTCTAACAATGATAAAGGCTCTCAACAAGTTAGCTCACAGGATCAGGATACAGGTCACACATTGAGGTCTTAAATCCTCAGGTCCAAGTCTCATCAATCTGCAAGCTCCTTCTAACCAAAAAACTGTGCTTCCAAGATGACTGGTCCAAAAATAGTTTTCAAACTATGTCTGCAGAACATCGATAATACTATACTTCCAATTCTTCAAACAAGGTCCAATACTGTGCCTTCAACACCTTCAACAATGGTCTGAAACAAACCAATACTGTGACTCCAGCAAAGATCTGCAACAAATCCAATACTGTGTTTTCACCCTTCCAACCAAAGTCTGTTAAACAATGCTAATACTGTGCTTCCAATATCAATCCTGTGCTTACAGGCCTGCAATATACTTCCAATACTTGTGTCTTCAAAAATAATGTTTAGAAGTCTCCACATATCCGCAAGAAAGAATAGCTGTAGGTCAGCGATAAATGGTCACAAGTTCAAAGAAAGCCTTCTCCACAGGTCCCCAAGAGTTCAAAGATAATGCTTAGAAGTCTCCACATATCTGCAAGACAGTAACTGTAGGTCAGTGATAAATGGTCACAATTTCAAAGAAAGCCTTCTCCACAGGTCCCCAAGAGTTGTCCTCAACGAGGTCTGCAACAAGCCGTTACAGGTCCTAAAAACTTCTTCACAGGTTCAAAAAAAATTTCTCCATAGGTCCGCAAGATGTGTCTTCTGTTGATTTTGGGTAGCTTCGGATGCACTCTAGCTCCGAAATTTTTGGAGGGGCTAGAACACATGAGATCTCCAGAACCCAGAAATCGTTTGGATAAATTCCACCCAGATGAAGAGTTATTAAAATAATTAATATTTTTAATGAGTTCTTAAGTCTAAACTTAGGAAAATAAAAATATTAATGTGTATTAATAAAAATATGGGTGAGAAGGTTCTAAGTGACAAAGATCAAGCATGTTTTATTATTAGCCGTTGATTAGAGAGTAGATCACGACCGTTGATTCATCAACAGGAAAAGTATAAGAGGAGGCTTGAGGTTCAGTTGGAGACACACTGAATTGATCAAAGAGTTCGAATTTTCTGGGGTGAGGTTTGCTGAGAAAATCGAGCTAGTGATCTCAGTTGCTGTGAAGGGCAGTTCAGTAGAGGGACTTCAGTCCAAGGCCAAAGAATACATAGCAGAGAGGCAGAGCAACACTCGGAGAGACATTGCAGCTCCAGAGAGGGTGACACAGAGGCCAGAGAGGCTGACGAAAAAGCTGGAGGAGCTGACGTAGGCCCTTTAGAGGCAAAGCTGGGGTTTTTCTGTGGGGCAGAGAGAGAGAGAGAGCAGTTCAACATATCGACTTTCTGAGATAGGGAAGCTCACTGAGAGGGTGACGTGACTTCTAGAGGAGGTGACGCAGTTCCAGCGCAGAGCTTGGTGTAGGCATCGCTGCCCAGCACTAGGACAACATTTTTCATCTGTGGGGTTTGATAATTCAGTTGCTAGATTTGTCGAAATATCTCTCTCCAGATAGAGGTACTTCTGCCAAGGTTATTCTCTGTTGGGTGCACCACATTAGGCACCCTAGTTGTATTCGAAAATTTGCTTAATAATACAAACCCTCTATATGCTGCACTGGTTTTCCCGAATTTGGTTTTTTTGGGGACGATTGTCCAAAAATAACTTTGTCCCTTGTGTGATTGTCTCAGTTTATTTCAGTTCATGATCTGTATTTATGGGTAGGTTGCAATAGTGTTTTTCATCGGTGTTTATGAAATTAAATAACTTGTTAATGTAAAGAACAAGTAGGAGATGTTAAACCAGTAATTGCAAGTAGGGGTTTCTAATGTGTAGATTTAGATTTTTTCACATGGTATCAGATGATTGCAGATCATAGAAGACTGAAGACATCAACTGAGAAGATATAGAGAATTTGCTGCAGAGAAGCAACTGTCTCAAGTGACAACATTGTTTTAGAGGCAGAGGAGTAGCTGTAGGAGTGACGCAGAGCTAGAGGAGTGAAGCAGAGGCTCACGTAGTGCCTACGTCAACATTTCAAGCTTGCAGAGGGTGACATAGAGCTAGAGAAGAGCCCACGCTGTCACTGCATCAGTTCTCTGGGCCAGCACAAAGCCTGGGAGGCTCAATTCAGACAGTTGCCGGGGTTGGAGAAGCAGTGAAGCTTCGATCAGTGGAGCTGGTGGGACGCTGTTTCTGTTGGTACAAAACAGTGTCTGTGGAGACAGAGCCGAGGTAGAGGGAGTCACTGCCTTGACATATTTCTAGCCAAATAAATCTAGATCTGGGTTGCAACAACAAAGGAGGATTGGAGAGGAAGTGATTTGATGGTAGGTAGGAGGATTTCCGTGAAGGAAATCAGGACTCAGAGGGAGTCTAGAGGAGCTTGTTCCTTAGAGGATTTCTAGTGCTAAAGAAATCCATATCCAAGTCTTGCTAATTTGATAGCAGGAGAGGGAGAAGAGAACCAGTCCTATTTTTGAGCATAGATGGCAATGAATGGGTTGAGGGATCATGCCAGATTGGATGGAGCATCCAATTTTGTCATCTGGGAGGCTAGGATCCTGGCAATCTTAGACAAACATCACATCAAGGACTATGCCTTGAAGGTAGTTGCTAAGCTGGTTGACGATGATTCGTTGAAGAAGTACAAGGAGGCCCAGGCTAAGGCCAAGTGCATGATCCTATATAGAGTCAAAGATCATGTAGTACCACACATTGCTAAGAACACAACAAGGGAGATGTGGGAGGCGCTGACCACCTTGTATTAGGGATCTTCCGTCCAACAGAAGATGCTATTAGAAAATCAACTAAGACAGTACCAGATGTAGAAGGGAGAAGACATCGATCCCTTCCTTCTCAGGTTGCAAGGGATTCATGACCAATTGACTTTCGTGGGGTCTACACCAGATCCTGAGTTCATGGTCAACACTGCCCTAAATGCAGTCACTGAGGACTGGGAGACTTTTGTCCAAAGTATCTTGGGAGGAGATGTGGGCAGCTCTTCGACAAGAAGAGCTCATGAGGATGACAAAGATAGGGAGTAGTGGCAAGGGAGCCCGGGTCAAGAAGGAGGAGGAGGATGCAACTCTCGCATTGTCGGGACAACAAGGGCAACAAAAGAGAAAGAAGGACATAACCAAGGTCAAATTCTTCAACTATGGGGAATTGGGACATTATGCCACTCAGTGACCTCAGAAGAAGGGCAAGGGGGAGGCGTCTGACTCAAAGGCTGCTCTCGCGAAAGTTGACAAGGAGGACGATGATGAGGATTGAGCCATGAGTGCTCACGCACCTCTAGAGAAGAGGTGGGGCGACATTGAGCTGTAGTCGGGAGGACTACAGAGGGACAGGATCCTCGAGGTGCCCAAACTCTTGGATCACATACGGTTACGGGAGCCCTTAACGATAGTAGCAAGATGACGGGTGTCCGTTGGAGCGAGGTGTGATGGAGTGACAATGGCAGAGCTAAAGTGCCAAAGTCTGAGGCAATGCAATGGATGTTGTAGCAGTGCGAGAGGCACATAGCAATTTGCAGCGACGTAGTAGCAGCAAAGGGTTACCATAGATTAGTAGCAGAGGTAGCTTCAGCATCACGAGGCATCCATACTGACCAGCATGTCAGTGTTTGGGTGAAGTTTCAGTTGCTTACTTCTCAACAACTGAGTTGCAGTGCAATAGTTAGCAGTGGCAGTGCTATGGGCAACATGATGCAACATTTTGAGAGGGAGCTGCAGTATATACTATAGATGTAGCAGTGGCAGTGGCAGTGTCATGGCAGCAATACAGGAAGCAACGGTGCAGTGGATGAAGGGAAGCATGCCAAGCATCAACAACACAGAGGAAAAATGCAGTGGATTAGTGTAATACTTTTGTCGATAAGTGTTACTAGAGCACATTCCTTGCTAAGAGGCAATGTTGATTTTGGGTAGCATCGGATGTGCTCTAGCTTCGAAATTTTGTGGAGGGGCTAGAACACATGAGATCTCCAGAACCCAGAAATCATTTGGAGAAATTCCACTCGGATGAGGAGTTATTAAAATAATTAATATTTTTAATGAGTTCCTAAGTCTAAACTTAGGAAAATAAAAATATTAATGCCTATTAATAAAAATATGGGTGAGAAGGTTCTAAGTGACGAGGATCAAGCCCGTTTTAATCTTAGCTGCTGATTAGAGATTAGATCACGTCCGTTGATTCATCAACAGGAAAAGTATAAGAGGAGGTTTGAGGGTTAGTTGGAGACACATCGAATTGATCAAAGAGTTCGATTTTTCTGGGGCGAGGTTTGCTGAGAAAATCGAGCTAGTGATCTGAGTTGTAGTGAGGGGCAGTTTGGTAGAGGGACTTCAGTCCAAGGCCGAAGAATACAAAACAGAAAGGCAGAGAAGCACCTGGAGAGACAACGCAGCTCCAGAGAGGGTGACCAGAGAGGCTGACGCAGAAGCTGGAGGCGCTAACGCAGGCCCTTAGAGGTAGTGTTGGGGTTTTTCTGTGGGGCAGAGAGAGAGTAGTTCAACATATCGACTTTTTGAGAGAGGGAGGCTCACTGAGAGGGTGACGCAACTCCTAGAGGAGGTGACGTAGTTCCAGCGCAGAGCTTGGAGCAGTGATCACTGCCTAGCACTGGGGACAACATTTGACGTCTGTGGGGTTTGATCATCCAGTTGTTGGATTTGCCGAAATATCTGTCTCCAGATAGAGGTACTTTTGCCAAGGTTATTCTCTGTTGGGTGAGCTGCATTTGTCACCCTAGTTGTATTCGAGAATCTGCTTAATAATATAAACCCTCTATATGCTGCACCGATTTTCCTGAATTGGGTTTTTTCCGGAGACGATTTTCCAAAAATAACGGTGTCCCTTGTGTGATTGTCTTAGTTTATTTCAGTTCATGATTTGTATGTATGTGTAGGCTACAATAGTGTTTTTCTTCGATGTTTATGAAATTAAATAACTTGTTAATGCAAAGAACAAGTAGGAGATGTTAAACCAATAATTGCAGTAGGGGTTTGTGATGTGTAGATTCATAAATTTTCACATCTTCAACAAACTTGCTACAGGTTGAAAGGAGGTATTTGTAGACCAAGTTTTGCAATAAAGGAACAGGTCTGAGCTCCTTAAAAAGGTTGAAGTCACAGGGTTATAATAGGCCAAATTGCAGGTTTGTACTAGCTCAGAATTGCAGGCTTGAACATAGGTGAAATTATAGGTCTTTGCGACAGGTCCAAGGGTCTAGAACCACAGGAGCCACAGGTCTAGAATTTGTTTCAGGGTCTGATTTTTTGCTTCCCAACGAACCACAAAAATCACAATGAGAAAATACCTTAGAATTTTTACTTGCTTCTAACTTATCTTCACTCTTCTTCTTCAGATCCAAATATACGTGATTGAATTGATGATTGATTGAAGGCGTTTAACTTGGTACTTATACTTATTTCAACTTGTTGTGAAAGACATGTTTGTTGGTTAAAGAAGACCGACTTATGTATGCTTAGGTCGACTAGCAAACTTTTTAACATATTTCAATTTCAAAAATTAATAACTTCACAATTACAAGGAATTAGGAGGTGTATGTGTACTCATTGGAAAGAAGTGAAAGTCGTTTACAAGCTAATTTAAGAACCATTTCAAGATAATATGTCTAATGTCAAAAAATAAAATTTCTTTTATAACAGTCCCTAGAATTTGTGACAACCCACGGTCCCTAGAATTTGTGATAGCCCATTGGAACTTATGGTATGATCTTTGACATGATTAGGACATGAGGATTAGGGCATTTAAATTAGGTGCATAGGCTTAGGGTATGTAAGGGCTTCTAGATTATGATTCCTTTATTTATTAGGGTTAGGGTTGCATCAAGAGTAAGGGTTTCATTAATGCTTCTTCATCAACCCACTTGTCATTCTTCTGTCACTTTAGAAACCCGCTCCTAGGGCTACCAAAACTACTCTAACTCTGTGACAAATCAGTGCTCTTGTCACTCTACTTAAGGTTTTCGCCAAAATTCAATCTTTAGGGCACCAACTTACAACCCACTTGTTGTGACAAGTTTGCCACTTGACCACAACACTTAGGGCTTCTCAAACAACCACTAATAGTCCTCTAACCACTGTACATAGGCTGCTTCTCTAACTGTCCAAAACCAGGTCTTTCATCCTTCACTATGCTAGCCCTTCCTTGCTGCCCTTCTGTTCTCATTACTGTACATTCTCTGAGGCTGAATATGGTCCACTTGAAGATCATGGTACACTCAAAACAATGTGGTAATACCTCTCTTCATTTAGGGTCTCAAACTCCCATTTTTATGCATTTTTCTTGAGCGATTTAGCACAAATTTTAGGACAACCCTTTAAGGGCAACGCACTATTAAAGGAGCCCTAAACTAGGGCACATTAGCATAGTCACTTAATAGTCCTTCTAGGGCATTATTCTTAGACTTGTACTAGCTCCACAAACTTAGCACCTCGTCTCCATGAATCTCGGCCCAAAACACAGTCCTTAAACCTTGTTACACAAATTTCGTTTTTCTACCCATATCTCATTCACACTACAAGTCCGAAAGTCTGAACCTGGTCTGTAGCAGACCTATTTCTGGGTGAACAAAGCCTTCAAACCATCCTACTTACCTCATTGTCCACAGTTTTGTACTCGACTCTGCAATTCAAATATATTCCAAGTGATCAAGCCCTGAAATATCCCTCTTACATGCCTCGATCTTGCACCTAGAATAACCCTAGACAACAACCCTGTATACCTCACAAAACAAAGGTAAATGTGGCATGTTATCAGCCCTGTAACATCCTCATCATGGCCTAACGAACCCTTTTACCCTTCGCTATTCTCTGAGGCTTCTCGGGCCTCCAATCTACAACGATAATTGCCTCTCGTCTCTCTTGTAGTATTCAACTAGGACCGTTGGTCCTTCTATTACAACTGGAATATCTCGACTATTATGATTGCTCAAAACAATGATAATTTAGGCCTATTATTGGCCTCTTCTCAAATGAGAACTCGGTTGCTAACCACTGAGACGTCTTCTTTCAAACTTGGCTGCTTCTTGCATTATATCTCATAATACAAACCCAACTTACTCCTTGAGAACTCAATCTTTCTTAGCTAAAGTCTACTAAAAAAGTGGCATTAGAATGGATCAGATCACGGTCTCCTTAGCCTTCACATGGACTACATCTCGACTTCTCTCTTACATCTTCTCAGTCTCCTTGAGAGTCTCAAAAAGAACTTGTATTGCTAACGAACCTTGGAGGAGATGACACACATCATTGGTGTATGCATATCATTGTTATGTCAAGGAAGGTAATCCACAAATCAAGGTTACATATGTCAAGCTTCATTGTCATATATTGAGGTTAGATTTCTTGCATTATATCAGAGAAGTTTAGTTCGTACTATTGTCATCTAAGTAATCGGATTTGTTATATAGGGTCCACGAATCCGAATCCGGCGTGTCGGACACGATTCGCCCAAAAATCGTGTCCAAAAAACATGACATGTCGAATCCTATTATGACACGTCGAATTCCAAGCGTGTCACGAAATTCACCAGCGTGTCACGATTTTTGACATCGTTTAAGGCAGAATTGGGTGGCGGTTGTGTCACAGAACCTACCGTCATTGCAACGATGGAGGAAAGTTGTGCAAATTAGAAATCAAGTTTTGTGCACACTGAAGCCGGTTGTGGAAAAAACGATTGCAAGAGGCCACATGGCCGAATTTGTTGACGGCGAGTATATCCTTGAGTTTCATTTTGGTCAGCGCACATTATCATGAGACAAAATTTACACCAATCGACTTAACCACAAAGGGATTCGATTGGAAATGCATGTGGGGAAAGGCGCAGGCCAATTTGAGCTTCTGCCAAAAGAAAAAAAAAATAAACCCAAAATTTTTCTACAATCACACTGAATTCATTGTTCAAAAGCATTGATATGTGCGTTGGTGTGAGCAATAAGGTTAGCCGGGGCATTTGCCAAGTCTGTGGGATCATATTAGTGGTTGGACAAGATTAACACTGTCATGGACGTGAAGTATTTACTATCAACCATAAAAGAATGGTGAAGGGGTCGACTGTTATTTGCAGAGGACCACATTAACAATTTGAAGTGCCCAAATTAAAGATTGCAAGGAACATGAAATCTGTCTCTTGTGACAGATTGCCATACAACTCTTTGCGGGCCAAATCTGAGATTGGTGCTAAGCGTATTCACTGTCAAGTCAAAGAACAAACACATCACATACAAATCCAGCAAAGATTCAAGCTTGAGGTTATTATTCCTGGAAGGCACCATGATTTGAGTGTATTAATGTTGTAGCAAGACTCTTTTGATCAAAGTACACAGTGCGTTGAAGCAGGTCGATCCTTGCAACCTTTTGCTGAGTTTAGAATGCTGAAGAAGGACGGGTTTTCACATCATCAACGATAGAAACTGATATATATTTCATGCCACAAATCAGGTTCCACTGCTCCTTCATTTATAAACCCAACTGAAATGTAATTCTCACAATTGTGAAAGTTCCAGAATTCTAGCTATTACTGTTCTTGCTTAATCGTGCTTATATCATTCTACAAACTTTAACTCAAACCCAGAAATTGTTGAAATTTATGAAAATTTAAGGAAAGTGAATTTTACAGTC
>APFE030849881.1:0-10203 GCA_000404065.3 Pinus taeda
GGCTCATGCGAAGATCCCGTCCTTGGTGCAGCCACCCGATGGTGTACGGTTGTGGATGTGCCGTGGTCGGTAAGCCCAACTGCTTCACGACCTCTGCCGAAATGAGGTTCTTTTGGCTCTCGTTATCGACAATGGACTGTAGCGGGGAGCCCCTTACCCACATCTGGGAGTGGAAGAGACGCTCCTCCTCCTCTGGATCTTCAGGTTCATTTTTTTAGATCTTAGTTGTAGCAACAGTGGCGTTGGGATCTGCATCAATGATCTGCTTCCCTTTGTCATTCCCCTTGTCGGGTTCTGACTCAGAGTCGGAACCTGCATCCGATTCTGAAACCTTTAGCTCAGCCACTAGTGACTGCTTCGCCCGACACTCACTTGTGTTGTGAGTGGAGCTCTTATGGAACTCACACCATCTTCCCGTGTCCTTTTTCGGCTTTTCGACACTGTTCTTTGTTTGTAGCTTTGGCGGGTTGTCTTGGGGTGCCCCGAATTGGCTTTGTCCTTTCTTATGTGGTTTCGGAGCACCTTTCCCTTGCTTTGGATTCATAGATCCAAAGTCTTGCTTCTTTTGTTTAAACTTCTGCTCGATCTTGATGGCGTATCGGTATGCTATGCCGAGAGAGGAGATGTTCAGGAATTCCATTTCTTCCTGGATGTACTTGTGCAGGCAGTAGGGCTATTTGAGTATCAAATGCTGCTCCGAATCCTTGATACCCAACTTCGTGCGAAGGGTATGGAAAAGATTGGTGAACTCCGGCACATCTTGATCCCTTCCCTGCCGCAGCGTGGTCCACTTTATGTGTTCATCCTCATAGCTTCCAACACGGTAGTATTGCTCCTTAATGGCCTCCCGGAATGAATTCCAGGTGGGTGCGGATGAAAATAACGAGCCTGTAGTTTCATCCTTCATCCTTTATCTAAAAGAGGGAACAATATTTCATCTCCTATTATAGAAACTTGATCACTAAGAAGAGTAGACAAAAAACAAAGCAAAGGAAAAATGTGTCATTGGAGATTATAGGAGAGTAGAGTGTATGATAGCTCTACAATACTTGACGATTTTTGTATTTTTCCTTCTACTCTCATTTGTTTAAGAAGAAACGTATAGTGGTTCATATTATTGCTTGGTTTCACATATTTGGTTTCTTAATGTAAATGTTATTTTAATGGTGTTTCATTTCTACTATAGTTCCACTCATAGTTTTCACTAGTTAAATCATTTGTATATAGTGTTTATTTTCGTATTAAATGGCTTTAAATACAAAAATAATAAATTCACAATAAAGAATAAATTCATAACAATAGATCTAAATTTATGATTTTTATTGGCAAGATGAACCATAAAATATAAGAGGTTGTTTATAGAGAATATTGATATCATAATATTTTCAATAAGCACTAGTGTGACTTGAGTGATGCATATGTTTATTTCGCTAAAAAATTCTAAATTTAGGGGAATATTGATTAATTCCTCAAATAGATGGAATTCATAATCATAAGTAACGAGATAATATTATTGAACATTAAAGATCATAATTTTTCCCTCGCCCTTAAAAATATTCTCATAGATGACATTATTTGTAACATTGAACATGGTATTAGGGACCATCCTCATAATTTTAAGGAGGTTATTAGGAAAGATTGTGCTATCATTCTTATGAAGTCTAAGCCTCCCAAAAGAAACATTAGGCAAGAAGAATTTATTGCCCTTAAAGTCCGAAGGGATAACCCCTATATTTTCATCCTTAAAGCTGACAAAGGTGGGGCCATCGTCATTTTAGATAAATGTGATTATGTTAACAAAATGATTGACAATGTTTCTAATAATGGTAGTTACATAAAGCTTAATAAGAATCCCATTAAGCCAGTCACTAAAGAAGTAACGACCACCATTAAATTTAATGATTTCCTTAAACCTCTCTTTAAAAAACTTACTTAAAGCATTCCCCTCACCCCTAGTATTTATGGGCTTCCAAAACATCAAAAATTCAGGGTTTCCTTGAGACCTATTTTTAGCACAATAGATAGGCCTAATCATCTTCTTGCTAAATTCTTGGCTCAAAATCTTAAACCTCTTGTTGTTCGCACTAATTCCTTTGTTAACGACTCTAATTCCTTTGCTAAATAATTGAATGATATCAAGGTGGACCCTGCGGATTCGTTAGTAAGTTTTGAGGTTGTTTCCCTTTATACAAAAATCCATATTCAAGAGGCCATTGATGTCATAAATAGAATCACTCACACTCACACTACAAAATTAGTTTCCCTATGCCTCACCTCAGCTTTCTTCAATTTACAAGGTGATTTCTATGAAGAATATTGTGGGGTTGCAATGGGTTCCCCTATTTACCCTACAATTGCGAACTTATTCATGAAGGATTTTGTGACCAAGGATTTAGCCTCAACTCAATTTCGCCCTAAGAAGTGGAAGATGTTTGTTGATGATACTTGTGTTATTTTCCGCCATGGACACCAGAAATTAGACTTGCTTCTTAGCAATCTTAATTCCCTATCCGACTCCATCAAATTCATGATGGAGGTTGACGTGAATCGGTGTTTTCCCTTCCTTGATATCCTCTTCTCTATAATGAATGATGGTGATGTTTCTCACCAAGATTTTTGTAAAAAAACTCACATGGAACAATATCTTTATGCCAATTCTCATCACTTTCCAGCGTAAAAAATTGCATCCTTATCACTTTTACAACACGTTCTCTCAAAATTTCTAACAATAACCACCTCTAGCAATAGAAGTCTCATATTCTTAAATTATTTCAAAATAATTGATATAACCTAACTCAAGCAGTGAAGGTCTTTAAAAGAGAGTGTAAATAATCAAGGGTTAAGAATGCTCATGTTGATCCCATCTCTAGGGTTCAACCTCCATTTATCGAGAGGACCACGAACATGATTTCCCATATCCTTAAAAAGAAGAGAGTTTTTGGTTCATTCAAACCTCTTAATACAATTAAAAATTCTCTTAGATTTTTTAAGGACCTTGTAGACCCTAAAGGCATGAAAGGGGTCTACTAGATCCCTTGTTACTATGGGGTTCCCTACATTGGAGAAACTGGTTGCTCCATTAACCAGAGAATCTAAGAGCATGCAGGAGACATTAGGCACAATGGTTCTCTCTCATCACCTCTAGCTGAACATGTGGACAAATCCAAGCACCATGTGTGCATTGAAGATTCTAGATTCATTTCTATGGTTGATCACTTACACCATAGGAAGCTTAGAGAAACTATCCATATTGAGAAGCATGCAATCAATCTCAACATAGATGATGGTTGGAAATTAAGTAAGAGATGGATTCCCACCCTCTTCTTGATTCTAGTGAGAGATGATGGTTGGAAATTAAGTAAGAGCTCAATTCCGACCCTTTCTTCTTCTTTTATTTTTTATTTTTATTTTTCACATTCAACTTCAATAAGAATACTCGATTATTTTTTAATTTATATTAATAAAATTATTAAAACTATTCTAATACAATTTGAAAAACTTTTAAAATTAACAAACTTGAAATTATTTTTGATTTAAATAAATAATTTGTTCTATTATTATTATTTTTTTAATTTATTTTAATAGAGATTTATATAATCAAAATGAATTAAATACTAAAGGTCAATTTAACTAATTTAATAACTAATGTACTAAAGCGATAATTCCTAATTTTAATGCCTTATAATATTTTTAATTTTATTTAAAAATATTATAAGTCGGCCTGCTGTGCTATAAATATATATTTGATTTCGATTTTCAATTTTCAATTTAGGTTTGTAAATTCAATTTTCTTCGAACAAGTCGTGAACAAGCAATGCAGAATTTCAACATGGATATAACATTCCGAGCAGTGGGTAGTGACCAGCCCGAAACCAGTGCTGAGCATCCTTCGGAGTTGAAGGAGCAATGCAATATGTGCTTTGACGATGTGAATGCCTATATGCCCAACTCACAGGTGTATTTCCAAACTCACAATAGATGATTGTGAGAAATTCCTGCCATCTAAATGGCTTGAGATTTTAATAAAAAGGTCTGAAGAGGAAAAAATTGCAGATTCAAAGAAAGTATATTGCTCGTTTTTGATGGCTTCATCAGAATTAAATGCCAGAAATGCTGCCGCTTGTTTTGTATTGAGTGTAAGGTTCCTTGGCACACAGACATGTCTTCTGAAGAATATGTCCCTCAGTTGGGCGCTGTAAGTGCAGAATTGAATTTGCTTGTAGAGAACAACAAGTGGAAGCGGTGTCCGAACTGCAAACATATGATTGAACGCACCGATGGTTGCCCGCACATAATTTGCAGGTACACGATTTCTGAGCCATGGAGTTTTTGTTTATTAGAATTTAACCATAACTTAATAGGAAAGTGTTTTATGTTTTCTACCTTTTTTTATAGATTTCTATGTTCTAATATTAAATTTGTTTATCTTCAGGTGTGATCATGAATTTTGCTATCAATGTGGAATTCCATGGAATGGTAATTGTGGTTGTGGTGTGGAAGTAGAAATTATTGATGAGGAGCAGGACAGTGATGATGAAGAACATAATTATCAAGATGGAGATAAAGATAGAAGATTTAAATGATGTAGATTGATGTTTAGGGTGATAGTTTGTTTTCGTTTTTTTTTTTTAATATTGAATATTTATTATTCAAACTATAGATAATTTGAATTATAAGCTATTGTTGTAATAGAAATTAGAATAAATAATTAACACTTCATTTGATGTTTTAGTAATGTTTTTGGAATCTCATTTATTTGTATGGTTGTAAGGGAAAAAATGTCAATTCTCTTTAAATTATCTTTTAGTTTAATGCTGATCTACTCATTTAATACTATTTTGTGTTATGATAATGTTGTTCTTTAATAGTTGTATATTCACTTTTGGTGCTCTATATGGTCATACATTGCTTGAACCTTTATTTTTCCTCTTAAAGTTGATGTGACCTATGGAGGATGATAGCCATAAAGATGTTTTGTGGACATTATTTATGAAGCTTGTTGACCATGGTAATATCCTATCAAGCTTAAGAATCCTTCAAAGTTTTGGATATTGCTCATTACATCATCACTTCAATTTTGCTATGTCCACTTCAATTCCTTCTAGATACAATTTCATCCAAATATTAAAGTGAATTAGTAAATTTAAATGATATCACCAAAAGTTAATGACCTTTATGTGTTTTAAGCACCATTTTGGTATTATGATTTTATTATATCCTGAATGAATATCCAACGTGGTAAAGAAAATCACCTTCTCTAATTTAGCTAATACTTCATTAATTATAGAGAAATCACTTTGATTAGGACTATTATAGAGAAGTCACTACATAGGTGGGGAAACAAAATAGGTCATTACATGACCTTGATAATAAAATATATACATGACATAGAGACATAATATCTAAAACAAGACTCTGATAGTCATCAACAACTATCATGAGCAGCATTTGTCAATCACCACCCAAACCAGCAACCATGATCTCCCTTTGCACCTATCACACCTCAAACAAAAACAACTTTGAAATTGTACCAAGATATTCTAAGATAATGCCGACAATGCATTATTAGAAGTATTTTCTCCCCGTGAACCTGTGCCAGATGATCACTGTCAGACCCATATCAGACTTTTTTTCATCGTGAGTCTATCCCACTGATATTCTTGAAACCAATGTATACACGATTGTATCTAGAGAAATCGGTGTATGTACATGGATATGCTTCGTCAAACTCATGAAACAGATAAGTATCAATGACAAGAAGATGCATCAACTACTCCCACCTTCTTTGTGAGGTATTCAAATGTCCCTCTTGGTAGTGGTTTGGTGAATATATCAACAACCTATTCCTTGGAGGGAACATACTCCAATTTTACCTTTCGTTCAAGCACTTGTTCCCGGAGAAAATGATATTTGATAGGTATATGCTTGGTCTTGGAATGCATGATAGGATTCTTTGAAATACTAATTGCACTTTTATTATCACATAGAGTGGAGATGGGTGGAGTACATGTGATTTGAATGTCTTGCAATGTTTACATCATCCAAAGAAGTTTTGTGTAGCAAGATGCAGTAGCCAGATATTTTGCTTTAGCTGTAGATAATGCAATTTAACTTGTTTCTTGTTCAACGAAGACCCTAATCTAGAACCCATAAAGAAAGCACCACCACTAGTTTTTTTTCTGTCATCCATGCTTCCTGCTCAATCTGCACTTGTATATGCATGAAGTGTGAGATCTGTATCTCTAGGATACCATAAACCAAAGTTTTGTGTTCCTTGAAGATATTTGAAAATCCTTTTGACTGCTTGAAGGTGTGTTTCCTTTGGATTTGCTTGGAATCTTCCAAGTATTCCCACTGCATGCATGATTTCTGGTTAGGTACCTGTTAGATAGAGTAGACTACCAATCATGGATCTGTAGGTTGGCTGATGCACTGCTGCTGATTCATCACTTGCGCTGAGGTGACATCTTGTTACCATAGGGGTACATACTAGTTTAGCATATTCCATTCCATATTTCTTCAAGATCTCCTTGAGGTACTTGGTTTGTGATAGAAAAATACCATCTTTATTTTGTTGAACTTGTAAACCAAGAAAATATGTGAGTTCACCAAGGAGGGAAATTTTAAATTCTTTCTGCATTACCAAAGCAGAGTTTTGACTCATGGCTTCTTTATTACTACCAAAAATTATATCATCGACATACATAACAAGTATTAGCAATTTATCATTGTCAATTTTATATATAGATTTCTATGAGCTGATTCTTTTGAAAAACCTTGTTGATGAAGGTATTTGTCAAGACAATAATACGAGACCCTTGGAGCTTGTCTTAGACCATAGAGGGCCTTTCTAAGTATACATACAGGTTTTGGATCATTTCCAAGGACGAATCGATCTCATTGCACAATATATACTTCTTCGTCTAGATCTCCATTAAGAAATGAACATTTCACATCCATTTGATATACTTTGAACTTTTGAAAGCTAGAAAGAGAAAGGAACATTCTTATGGCTTCAAGTCTAGTAAAAGGTCAAAAGTTTCTTCAAAGTCTATACATTCTTTTTGAGCATATCCTTTACAAACGAGTCTAGCCTTGTTTCTAAAAACTTCCCCATTTTCATTCAACTAGTTTTTGAATATCCATTTGGTTCGAATGATATTTTTATCATGAGGTCTAGGAACTAATTCTCAAGTACTATTATTTTCAATTTTCTCAAGCTCTTGATTCACGACCTTGACCCAACATTCATCTTTGCATGCTTCATGAATATTTTTCGGTTCGATGGAGGAAAGCAATGCTAGATAGCTTGAAGCTTCTATAATATTTCTTCTTATATGTACACCTACCTCTTTCTATCCCAAAATTTGAGTCTCTGGATGATTTTTCTGAACATATCTCGATGGAATATTTTCTTCTTCCATTATCTACTCTTCTCGTGCTTCATCGGTTTCTTCTTCTTCAGCATTAGTCTAATTTGATGTGGAAGGATAATCCTCATCTTCTTCCGACTCTTCATTTTTTACCTGCTTTGGATTTTCGCCTGCTTCATCAACCACAACATCAATACTTTCAATAATTTTCTCTAATCTTTTATTATAACACTTGTATCCTTTACTTTGGGAAGAGTAGCCAAGCAGAATGCCTTCATCTGCTCTCTGTTCAAACTTGCCAAGTTTTTCATCAGTTCTTTTGATGTAACATTTTCTTCCAAAAACTTTGAAGTATTTTACAGTAGGAATCTTACCATACCAAAGTTCATGAGGAGTTTGAGTGTTGTTTACTCAAACACGTGTTCGTTGAGAATAGTGATGGCAGAAAATGCAGCTTCACCCCAGAAGGTTGCTGGAGTTCCAGACTCATCTAGCATAGCACGAGCCATTTGTTGAACAGTTATGTTCATCCTTTCTACCACTCCATTTTAGTGAGGAGTCCTTGCAGTAGATGATTCCCTTATTATTCCATGTTCTTGACAGAAGTCAAAGAATTCATCCGAGGTAAATTTCCCTCCTCGATTAGACCTGAGACATTTGATTTTGCGATCTGATTCATTTTCAACCAAAGCTCTGAAGGCTTTGAAATTTTCAAATGCTTCGTCTTTATGCTTTAGAAGTCCTATCCAACACATTCTAGAAAAGTCGTCAATGAACAATATAAAGTATTATTCTCCACAAGGTGACTTTTTCCTTTATGGACCACATAAATCAGTATGGACAAGTTTAAGGGCCTTACTAGCTGATCCTTCCTTCTCAGGGAAATGTGTTTTGGTTTACTTACCGAATTGACATGATTTGCATATTGTATTTTCTGGAATTTTGATGTCAGGAAGATAACAAACAACCTGGAATTTGATTGCTTTCCTTATCTCAGGGAAGCTTAGATGCCCCAATCTTCTGTGCCATAGCCAGTGTTCATGATTTTTGCTTAGATAGCACTTTTGTTTTCCTCCCTTGAGTATGTATAAATTATTTGGAGTTATTATGCCTTTGATCACTATTTCTCCTGTATCAAGCTCACGAACAACGCAACCATTTGATCAAAATATTACCTCATTTCCTTGATCACACATTTGACTAACACTCAATAGGTTATGCTTTAATCCATAAACATACATAACATTTCTATCTTTAACCTTTTATTTTAAGAGCACAGAGCCTTTACTTTTTATGACTACAGGAGTGTCATTTCCAAATGAGACCTTCTTTTCCATTTCTAAGGCACTATATGAGTGAAGTTTTTCTTTATCACCTGTCATTTTTTTCAAGCATCCACAATTGATGTATCATTGCTTTTCTTGTCCTTCTGCATATAAGGCTATACCACATATTTCGGTTTGTGTTTCTTTCTTTCTCCATGTTTTGGGACCTAATGAAGCTTGCTCCTTCTGAGATGTTTGTCGAAATTTACCCCTGCATTCAATGTCTTCATGACCGAATTTGTTACAGATAAAGCATTCTATTTCATTTTCAAGAGTAGAAAAGTTATTGTAGGTCCTTTTCATGATCCCAGTCACATTCATTTGATTTTTTGCTTCTCCAGTCATGATGGTCTTGTAAGCAACACATTGAGTAGTTTTGCATCCAAATTTACGACATGAGAAACATTGGCCATTAAAGAAATTCCTGTGATTATCGAATCTATTAAATTGGTGATTATAGTTTGCATTGAAATTCATTCTTGAAGCAAATTGAGAATGATTTACATGTGGTTGGTTATAACTTCTATTCATCCTTGAAGTAGATTGAACTCGATTTACCTGGTGATCTGCTTTAAGCCATTGCTGATGATTGCCAACCTGTTCACTTCTCCTTGCTACATCAAGATAGCTTTTGGAGGTTGATGGCTTTTGTGCTTGAGATGATTCTTGAGTATATCCTAGACCTATCTTTGTCAAAGGAGAACATTATACTTTTATAATTTCTTCTAAAGTTTATGATCCTTTAGCAAACCTAAGATTGAGAGCTTTTGTTTTCTCAATTTATTTTCCTAGACCCACAATTTCACATTGTAACTTTTCATTGCATTTTTCCCTTTCACAAGTTGGAATGTTAGAGTATCTATAATCATACTCTTTTCTTCTAAACATATTTTAAGTTTAGAAATTTCTTCATAGAGACCATCTTCATCTAAAGCATCGAATAAATCATCATCTTCAAAAGCCATAAGAAGTCTATAATCATTACTATTTTCATCTTCATCACTATTTGATAAACCATCACTATCTTCATGGGTATAGTAGCTTTTCTTATTTACACTTTGTTTTATATTCCATTTTGTTGATTCCTTACCTTTATCAAGCTTATCATTGTGGGGCACCGACTCTTCACAAAAATGATTCGCAAAAATGAAATCATTTCAAGAATTTGAAAATCAGATTCCACATCTTCAAGGGGGTATTCCTATACTAGATCAACATCTGGAATCTTCTTCTGAAGAAGATTCTCCCCCGTCTGAAACTCCAAAAACGGATGATGCTTTAAGTGATGTAATTGATAGAATTGGGAGACTCAATCTTGATTCACTCCCAACTCAATCAACAGAGCAGCCTGGACCATCTCAGAAAGGTCCCCCAAAATGGCTGACAAAGACACTTGAAAGTGTTCATCCTGATCAAATTGGAAAAACAGGAACCAGAAATTCAAACCGACAAAATGGAGGTGATGTAGATGACTCTAATTCACCTGTTGATATGGATGTTTCTTA
>APFE030849882.1:0-89711 GCA_000404065.3 Pinus taeda
ATTTAAGTTAAATTTTTTTGAAATTACAGGCAAGGAGAAAAACCTCAAAGAGGAGAGTTGAGGAAGAGTGGAAGCAACTAGGTTTTGTTCGTCACAAAATTTTCCTGACAAACCTACAATCGCTATAGTTTGAGAAACCATAGGAAAAAAGTGACAAAGAATACTACTAACGGTAGAAATGAGTGGTATGGAAAGGGTGGAGAGATCCCCTCCTACTAAAACATTGCCGAAGGGGAGATGAGCCATCATGGTGCAACTAGAAGCAATGAAAACTGTGGGAAATGGATACCAGTTTTGGGAGCTAAATGGCAAGTAGGCTTAGGAGGAAAATGCCTACCCAGAGCAACCAAGAAACCTCGATTTGTGATACCAAACAACAAAATGGAGGAATACATAAGATATATGAAGGACCATGCCCTGATATGTAATTTTATTGGGGCATGGCCAACCGTGAAGGAACTGATGAAATGGATTCAACAACGATGGAAACCATAGGGACACATAGACCTCAAGTTCGGGGAAAAAGGATTCTTCTCTGTAATATTTTCCAACCAAGAAGACAAGGAGAAGTTTTTCGAAGAGGGGATGTATTTCTTCAACAATGCTAACCGATTTATGAGACACTAGGAGGAATGCTATAACCCATACCAAAAAAATCTTCTTGTAGCACCCATCTAGGTATGACTCTTCAACCTACAAAGACCCTGAAATTTTGGAAGGAATAGGCAACTCGATAGGAACCTTCCTCAAAGTGGCAGACTTGACAAGAAAAGGTAGCTACACCTCCTATGCAAGAATCTGTGTGTACATGAATATCACTGAGTCGCTACCAGACTACATAGAGCTAGAATATCATGATGAGATATGGAGAAAACCTCTTGAATACAAGCATATCCCATTCACATGCAGGCGGTGTCATGAATATGGCCACCTGTATCGAGCTTTCCCCTTAAATAACCCAAAAAATCAGTCGACTGAGAAGAAGGTAGGAGAGGCAACGGTAAGAGAGGATGGGGATGGAATTCAGGAGGTGAACAGAATGAAAAGAAACCAAAAACCAACCAAGAATTAGAAAGAAAATAGAAAATGAGAAAGAGTAGTGTGCATAACAGATTCTCCACCCTTCAGGTGGACAAAATGGGGGAGACAAGCATGGAGCATATGAAGGAGATGGAAAGCATGCAAAGAAAAGAGCCTGAAGGAAACAAGCAAAAGATACCAGAAATAGTTGAAAACAAAAGAGAGGAGAATACCATGCAAATGGTAAAGCAAAACCCGATGGAGATTGACACCCATAAAGAAGATCTCAGTTTCGAAGAGGAAGTGATGAAACAATTACTATAGAAGTGGAGACATCAAGATGACACTTTATCCCAAAATATCAAAAGCAACTCTACAAGGAAACCTTTCAGAAATATAAGATTAAACAAGGAACTGCTATTACTGCACAACAAAAGCACTTGGGTTCTGAAGGTGGATAGGAGCAAGAACCAAGAACTCTAAGAAGAGGGGGAAAGAAACAAGTGGACAGGTGCAAGAACCAAGAACTCTAGGGAAGAGAGGGAGAAATATCTTCTTGCAACACCCATCTGGGTACGACTCTTCAACCTACGAATGGAATTATGGGACCCTGAAATTTTGGAAGCAACAGGAAACTCGATTGGAACCTTCCTCAAAGTGGCAAACTTGACAAGAAAAGGTATCTACACCTCCTATGCAATAATTTGTGTGTACATGAATATCACTGAGCCACTACCAGACTACATAGAGTTAGAATATCATGATGAGATAAAGAAAAAACCCCTTCAATACGAGCATATCCCATTCACATGCAGGCGGTGTCATGAATATGGCCACCTGTATCGAGCTTTCCCATTAAATAACCCAGAAAGCCAGTCGATTGAGAAGAAGGTAGGAAAGGCAATGGCAAGAGAGGATGGGGATGGAATTCAGGAGGTGAATAGAATGAAAAGAAACCAAAAACCAACAAGGAATTAGAAAGAAAATAAAAAATGAGAAAGATTAGTACGCAGAACAGATTCTCCACCCTTCAGGTGGACGAAATGGGGGAGACAAGCATGGAGCATACCAAGGAGATGGAAAGCATGCAAAGAAAAGAGCCTGAAGGAAACAAGCAAAAGAGACAAGAAATAGTTGAAAAGAAAAGAGAGGAGAATACCATGCAAATGGTAGAGAAAAACTTAATGCAGATCGACACCCATAAAGAAGATCTCAATGTCGAAGAGGAAGTGATGAAACAATTACTATAGGAGTGGAGACATCAAGATGACACTTTATCCCAAAAGATCAAAAGCAACTCTATAGGGAACCTTTCAGAAATATAAGATTAAACAAGGAATTGCTATTACTGCACAACCAAAGCACCTGGGATCTCAAGGTGGACAAGTGCAAGAACCAAGAACTCTAGGAAGAGGGGGAAAGAAACAGGGTAGAATACTAATGAATGAATACATCCAAATGATGGGGGAACTATTAGTAAACTCGGGGAGAGAAGTGTCATTATCAAAGTTCTTTCAACAACCCCCATAATTGTTGAAATGATGATTACAACATGGAACATAAGAGGCCTCAATAGCAGAGGCAAGCAGAGATACCCCAAAGAGAGATTGAAAAAAGATAAACCAAGTATAATGATAATACAGGAAACTAAAATCTGTGAAAGAAAATTGAAAGGAATTTTGGAAAACATCAAACCCTAGTAGTAGGTTAATGGCCAGGATGCAAATGGAAGTGCAGGAGGGTTGGCAACCATATGGAATCCAGGAGAAATATGGTTTTAAGATTGGGTCAGTATCGCAAGAATCCCCCCAGGCAGATTTAGAGTTATTGGATCGAAAGATTGGGTGCTCCTCATAGGAGTATATGGACCCCATATCCCAAGAGAAAGAAGGGCTTTCCTCCATAACTTAGCAAAAATGAGAAGTATAAGCCTGGAAGATCTGTGGGTGGTGGGAGCTGACTTCAACATGATCACTTCCCTGGCATATAAAAAGGGAGATATGAGAAGAATGGACATAGATATGTAGATATTTGGTGACACTATAACAGAGCAACACCTAGTAGACATCCCAAAAATCAATGGGGTGCACACCTAGAACAACAGAAGAACGGGGAATCACCAAATTGCTCCCAAATTAAATAGATTCCTAATATATGAGCAGGTTATAAGTAGAGACATATTCATATAAGCCTCAATTCTTCTTGGGATGAGATTAGACCACTGGCCAATATGATTAGAAGTGGATCTAAAAGCGAGCGTGAAAAATTGACCTTTTAAATTCAAAGCCTTTTGGCCAAGAGACCTAACACTCATTAAAAAACTTTAGGCTTGGTGGATGCAGAGGGAGCAGCAGGGGAGGAACTGCATGCATACATTCCAATTAAATCTCAAGGAAATCATGAAGAAAATAAACAAATGGAACAAAGAAGAATTTGGGCATATCATGAAGGACCAGAAGCAACTCAATCATAGAATGATAGAGGTGCAACAAAAAATCATCTAGGAAGGGAGATCAGAAGAGCTAGCAACATAGGAGAGCCAATTAATAAGTCAGTTGGAGGAAAGGAGAAAACAAGAAGAGATCCTATGGAAACAAAAATCTAGGGTGAACTAGTTAAGAGAAGGGGAGTGTAATAACCAATTTTTCCACAAGGCCATGGTCCAACATCACCAGAAAAACAAAATATTCTCTCTAAAAGATGAAGAGGGGAACTGTAGAGTACAACATGAGGAGATGGAGGAACTCCTAGTAAACCACTTCAAAGATCTCCTATCAGAATGACTAGAAGACAGAATGGAAGCAATTCAAAGAATATCTAAACATATACCTCATAGGGTCACTCAAGACCAAAACCTTTCATTTATGAGAGCAACTACTCTGGAAGAGGTGTAAGAAATTGTCAAGGGTATGAAGAAAAATAGGGCCCTCAGACCGAATGGTTTTACAGTAGAACTCTTCCAAGACACATGGGACTTCATGGGAAGGGACATACTGGAATTTGTGGGGAAATCAAGGCGAAATCAAAAGGTATGCCCTAGCCTAAACTCCACTTTTATAACTCTCATTCCTAAGACATCGAAATTGAAATACCCTCAGGGATTCCGCCCCATATCCCTATGTAAAATCATATATAAAATCATAGCGACTCTTATTGTTAAACGGCTAAAACCTCTCTTGCCAAATATCATATCCCCAAAGTAGATGGGATTCGTTGAGGGAAGGAAAATCTTGGATGGGCTGGTAACCTCTTAAGAGGTTGTCCATTCCCTCAAGGCAAAAAGATTAGCTGGAATGATGATTAAGCTTGATCTATCAAAGACCTACGATCGGTTAAGCTGGGAGAATATGAAGAGCATCCTTAGAGCCTATGGATTTAAGCATAGATGGATAAACTAGATCAATGCAGTGATATCCACCCTTGTCATCCATATTCTGCTGAACGGGATCCCTACCCAAAGCTTTAACCCTTCTCAAGGTTTGAGACAAGGAGATCCATTGTCACCTTTCATATTCATCATTGCTTCTCAAGGTCTAGGTAGATACATTAAAAGTGAAGCCCATGAGTCTAGGATTAAAGACCTAAGGATTTGAGGGAATGATCTAGCCATAACCCAAAAACAATTCATTGATGATATCATGTTTTTTTCCGAATATAATTTAGAGAAGCCCATAGAATAAAAGAAATCTTAAACACCTTCATGATGGCATCGGGGACCCAAATAAACAATGAAAAATCTTGTACCTTCTTCATCATCACCCAAGGGAATGTCAAGACTTATCTTGCTAGGATCATGTAGTTTAGTAGTGGCAACCTCTCCACTAAATACCTGGACATGCCTTTAACAGAAGACTCTCTAAAACTTCCATGTTGGCAACATATCCTCCAGAAACTGCAAGGAAGGCACAATAATTGTGCCTTTAGATTCCTCAAACTTGCAGGTAGAACTGTCCTCCTAAAAGCAGTGCTCCAGTCAATTCCCGTATACCAACTTTGAAGCATGGCGACCCCTAAGGGGGCATGCACCAAAATGATCGATATCTTCAAAAAGTTTCTATGGGGAGGGGCGTAATAGACAAGGAAATGGGCCCTCATATCTTGGCAGGGATTGGTAAAAAAAAAATGGAAGGAGGGCTTGGTCTCAGAGATCCCTACACTTTATACCAAGTAATGGGAGAAAAATTATGGTGGATATGACTCGTGGGAGGAAGAGACTTATGGAAGAAAATCTGGACAAGAAGGTATAACATGCCAGAGAGAACACAGGATATTCTACGGTATAGAGACACCCCAAAGGATCAACAATATGGAACTTGGCAAGCCAAAATAGGGACCTTACAAACTAGCATGCTTTTTGGGAAATTCGCAATGGTAGAACAACAATATTTTGGTAGGACTCATGGTAGCAAAGAGAAATACTAATAGATAGGAAAGAACTCAGAGACATATATTTATTTACCAATGATAATAATATCCATTATGTAGAGTGATTTTGGAAAGAGGAGCAAGGAACAGGGAACTAGAGGTGATGGAAGAAGAAGGAAGATTGGGGTCAGGGTATGGAGATAGAGCAATCGGCAAAGTTCGAAAAAGAAATGAGATCAAGACAAATAATGATTAGGAATGACCCATAATTTCTGATATGGGGCCACATCACGAAAGGTACATTCAAGAGAAAAGAAGCGTATGACTTGAAAGAAGAACAAGCTCAAGATGGGCAAGGACTTCTTTGGGGAAAATCTGGAAGGTAGGGTGCTGGCCAAAGGTAGGACATTTCCTATGGTTGGTATGCAAATGGAGGATCCTAACCTAGAGCCAACTTCTGAAAAGGGGAATTCAGGGCCTATCCCTATGCTAGCTATGTCAACAAAACATAGAGGATATGGAGCATATGCTAAATTCCTATCTGTTTGCGGAACAGAAATGCGGTCAGATGCAAGGATTCTTCAAAAGGATGGATTGAGACTTCCACAACATAAAGGAAACAATCCTTCTATGGCACGACAATATTTTCTCAAGTCCAGTATTGAACCGAGCATGGGGCTTAGATTTAGGTTTAAACCTATGGGCCATATGGAAAGAAAGAAACCGTTGAGTATTCAAAAATAAAATATTAATCCAAGATCAGGTGTGGGAAGGAATAGTTAGAAACATCATAGAAACTATATTAGCATAATAATGGAGCCATGAATATTGGCAAGTTCCCTCGCAAGAAGCAAGAAACCTATGTAAAATTTAACCTAACAATGGAAATGTTGGCCCTAAATGCTTGGAAAAGAGATAGGATGGATATAGATTCTCAGGCTTAATTCACTACCATAGAGAAGGTTTCATTAAACTTAATTTCGATGGGGCCTCAAAAGGGAACTCGAGAGCAGTAGGCCTTGGTGGCATATTCTGAGATAATAAATCTAATATGCAGCTCATTTATACTAATTCGTGCCGGATAGCAAGCAACAACGAGGCAAAATTTGCTGTAGCGGGTCAAGGACATCGAATAGCTATAAGAATGGGATACCGAAACATTGTGGTGGAAGGAGACTCCAATCTAGTCACAAGCACCCTGGCGAAACTAAACAATGGCACCACATGGGATAAACTGAGACAAATTTAGGGGACATCACGCCTTATACAAGAGATAAGGGAGCTCATCCACAAGTTTTACTATCTAATGGTCCGACATGTAAGAAGGGAAGGGAATAAAGTAGATGAATTCCATGCCAACTAGGGATGCAATCAACAAAATGGCTCGTTGGAAAACTTATTGGCGATACAGCCCATGGATGAGAGGTTTAAAGAAATAGAGGAAGCAATGGACCAAGATTGTGGGTAAAGCCAGTAAAATGGGAACCCAAACAACCAAAACCCTTATCAGGATGTGTGTCAGAGGATGGCAAGGATGGTAGATAGCTATAAAGAGTAAAGGAAAGGTACCACCCATCGCCCCCACACCCTCAAGGTGACGGGTGTGATGGCCCTTCACATGAGTACATGCAAGGGTGGTGGAAAAGGTGGTGGGCATGATAGGGACAAGGAGGTAGGCACAACATTTAAGGAAAGATAGGTGAGGCGAAATGGTATTGTTGTTTGCAGAGTTTGGAGCTAGACCACAAGAGCCGAAATATGTCGGCACCATCAAGAACATCCGACAAGCGATAACAAGTATGTATCCTGGCCTTGCAACTCTCTTGCAATGGTGACATGGTTTGTTTTTTGCTAGAGGGATCAGGAGAAACTTGGGAGGTGGAATTGGGGGACCAGCTGGGGAAAGTGTCACAAGATTTGCATGGTTATTGTCTGGCTTTACGTCTTGGTTATAAGGCATCCAGGGATTGACCTGGTCAGTGGCTGGGAGCCCCTTCTTGGAGTAGGATTGTGACCTCGCGTACTAATTGGAGTGGAACGGGAGAGGCTATGTACTAGGGATGGGTAGATTACAACCCGATAATTGAGGCTCAGGATAAACAGTTAAAAGTATGGCTTGTTGGGAGGAGCAGCAGAGGCAACCCTAGCAAGACATGTTGAATGGGGAATAGGAGACATGCAGAGAAAACTATTAGGGCCCTAGGGGGAATGATTGGGTATAATAAGAGAATAGGTGTGGCTCAGGCTGACTGCATAGAGGGGAATGGGAAGGCTTACTAGAGCATGGGGATTCTTACATGGCTGAGAGGGGGAACCGCCAACCATTCAGGGTATGAGTGGCATCAGGAAGGTAGAAGAGAGAAGCTCAACAAGATAAGGAGACTGGCCTAGTCTTTCAACCGGGCTGTCACCCAACCTACGAACTACTCTGAGAATAATTGGGTCTGGACAAGGATTAGGGAGAACACCAACAACAAGAACCAAAGACAGAGGTTAACACCTCTTTTCTATGAACAGGTTTCGAACAGAGTGGAGATGGCTCGTCCAACGAGAGGAAGGGGTTGCGTCAGACATGGGAGGGAGTCTACAAAGGCCAAAGGTCCAAGCACATCGGAATTGTGAAGAGGAAGGAAGTTTGTTGAACATCTTATTAGTGAAGCCATCACAACATACCGGGAGGGAATAGATGTAGGAATCAGTGATCTATTGGAAGAATGGGAGGAAGAAATTAAGCAAAATAGTGAGACAGAGGAGGAGATAGAGAACTGGAGGACATTAGTCCCAGATCCTGGGAATACTAGGGGAAGGATAACCCAATTCAAGTAGACACTATATCTCTATTGGCTTATGAAAAACCTGTTGGGGAAGGACATGGAACAAATATTGGTGGGGATGGCTTTGTCCCTCCAAGACATGCCCATCTACAAACATGATTTGCAGCGAATCCAATTCCAGCTGCACAAGCAGGACATTCGATTGGATACAGTTCAAAGGCACATCCCATGCATGATTGAATTAACTGAGATACCTAGGGAAACTATCAAGGACCCGACATCAGAAGAGCAGGAGGAAGAGTTAGTTAATCTGGTTTCCTTTTGTCTTTATGCAGGTAGCATTTACTTTACATTATGCATGCTTATGATAGATAGACATATAGACATCCCATGCATGATTGAATTAACTGAGATACCTAGGGAAACTATCAAGGACCCGACATCAGAAGAGCAGGAGGAAGAGTTAGTTAATCTGGTTTCCTTTTGTCTTTATGCAGGTAGCATTTACTTTACATTATGCATGCTTATGATAGATAGACATATAGCGTCTTGCCATGAAACTGAAACATTTTTAGCTTGGTTAAAAAGACTAATACTTTATTGTTTTTGGATGGCTTATAACAAGGATAGGTGGCCAATAAACTTGGTTTCCCATTGGGCAAGTTGAGGCCACCTATCTCCCATAAGTGGTGTAAACTTGTTGTTTATAAATAGAAAATGAAGGATCCTGCCAAGCTTAACAAAAAAAAAATAGTTTGGTGAATTCTTATTTACCTGAGTTCAAATTTTTGGATATATATTTTTTTAGAAGAGGAAAAAGGAGTACATAAGACTATATACATTTGTTAGTGTGCTTAAAACACTCATAAAAAGTTTTGTAGTAGTTTACTACAATACAATAATACAAAAAATTTATTAGCATATACATAATGTCTAAATAAGCATACATATATATTTGTGGATAAACATCAAAAGTCAACAGATCCAAAAAAGACCCAATAAAATTGATCGCAATAGATATAGAGCAACATCTACAAAAAAAAAGCTAGAGGCATCCACAATGTTTGATCGTGTCAAAACTTAAAAGATTGAGTTCATGAAACAATAGGAAGTTGAATTCTTCCCCTCCCCACTAGTGAGTCATTTTGATATTTTTCAAGGAAAATGTATCCTTCCTCAACCTACAAGTCTTTCTTAGAAAGGGTGTCTACTATATAATTCAATTCCCTATTTATATGCAGAATAGATAATAGTTGAAAGTGCTTGTGCTCCCTAAATACTTGGTTTATGTCCCACCAATATTGAAAGCAATTTGCTATTTTCGTTCAACCAATCTACAACATACCTAGAATCCAGGAAGTTATCTCCATAAATGCAGCAATATATATAAGAGTTCAGGCTGCATTGATCTTTGTCACATTCAATCAAAGGAAGGCATTAAAAAAAGAAAAAAAAAATATAACCCTAATTATATCTATTTTAATAATAACACTTAATTATTCAAAATTATCCATTTTTCAAAACATTATTATTTAAACAAATATTCTACATAAAATCATTATTTAAATGTAATTAATCTAAATGTTATTTAATAACCATTAAATTTTATTTTATAGATTTTCATAAAATTATATTTTTTAATTATGAAAATTATATATTTTTTAAATAATAATTTATTTTTTTAAAAATTAACATTAAAATTAAATTTCTTTAATTCACTTTACATTGAAATTATTTTTTTAAATATGTTTCTTATATTTAAAAAAAATAAATAAAGTAAAAATATATACATTAAAAATTAATTAGCAATCTCAATAATTAACGTTTATGATTTCTAATTTTTTTAATCAAATTTTAATTTTAATTAAAACAAACGACAAAGCAACCACGAATCTTGATTGTTTAAAGTAAATTTATTTATTATAATTTGACCCTATTTTGTTAATTTAAATCATAAAAGTATTTTAATTTTTTTAAATGAAAGTAGAAAAGGAAATTGTTATTCTGTGTAGCTTTGCCCATTTGATATCATTGATGATGGAGATTGTTTAATGGTTAACCGCCATTGTTGATGGCAAACCCAGTGGCGGTGAACCAGACAAACCGCCACATCAATGTCACCAAACGTCAAAAGCACAATCAGCGCGGAAGGTAACAAGCATCTTGGGTCTGAGTACACGTCATTGCATAATATAAGTAATATATCTTAAAATTCAAATATTTTAAAAATCAGAATTTAAATTTTTTTATAAAATTTAAATAATTGTTTTTATTATAATATTTAAATATTTTGATTTTTTAACCTAATAAATAATAATTTAAAATCTATTATAATTTTTATTAATAATAATGAGATTAATTTTTATGTTTTATAATTTTTTATGCATTATAAATAGCATACCTATCTGAATTTAAAGAAAGCATTTAAAAAAATACTTGAATTAATATAATTACTTATCTTGAATTTAAAGATACCCTTTTCAATTAAATTGTCTTCAAAGGTAAAGAAAGCACTCAATGAGAAATGTAGTTGATATATTTATAAAATATTTTAAAATAAATAATGTTTTAAAAGTTTAAGTTATTTATTAAATGTAATGTTATTAATAATTTTATGATAAGTGTAATATAAGTTTATAAAGATTTTATCCTAATTATAGATAATGATAGTTTTGGAGTGATAAAAAGAGTAAAATGGGATATGATATTTCAAAAAAAAAAGAAAAAAAAAAAAAAAAAAAAAAAAAAAAAAAAAAAAAAAAAAAAAAAAAAAAAATTATTTAATTGCATATTAATAAAGATAAAATTTTAAATACATATTATTAATTAGCATAATTTTATTAAATTTGTACAATTCAATATTAAATTGAAGGAAGTATATAAAAGATAAAATGATTTAAAAGACAAAACTTTTTTTAATGTTCATGTTTCATCATTAACATAAATAATTGTACAATTTTCTATAAATAGTTTTATTTAGATTATTATGTAACCATTACAATATACATTAAAAGAAATTTTAAAATTTCTTAATTTTAAATTATTGTGGCCTAAGTACTTTAGAATAGATAGTGAAAAGGTGTTTTGTTAAGGTACTCAATAGTGTAAAGGTCGTCAACAATGCTAAATGTTGGTGGCAGAGCTATTTTGATAGCTTACAGGCCCCTAGGTGGCGGCTATTCAAGCCACATGTTAGTCGTGTAGTCATTTCAGGACTCCCATAAACTAGCAAACAAAAAAATACCAATATTGATGAAGGTTTATGATAAACTATGTGTTGTAATTGTTAATGTGTTTGAGGTTTCACGAGGACTCTCATAAACTAGCAAACAAAAAAGATTCCAATATTGATGAAGGTTTATGATAACCTATGTGTTGTAATTGTTAATGTGTTTGAGGTTTCAGGTGAACACTTCACCCGTTTTCAGGGACATAAAAGCAAACTCAGGGACATCTTAAGTTTGTTTAAAGCAAACTCAGGGACATCTTAAGTTTGTTTTATGTCCGTGAGACATCAATTTGCTTTATGTCCTTGAAGATGGGTGATTGTTTACCAGAAACCTTGGACACATTAACAATTACAACACACAATTTACTAGAAGCCTTCATCAACATCAAGTTAATGACTGTGAAATTTTTCATGCTAAAAAATATTAAGGTTTTATGATATTTTGTGCAACAATTACAATATAAATTAAAAAAATTCTATAAAAAAGTTAATAATTAATTTTTATTTGCATTATTAAACTTAATATAATTGGAAATACAAGTAATTGTAAAAAAAATTTACAATAAATTTGAAAAAACTAATAATAAACTATAATTAGTTTAAAATTATTTAAAAAATCTTAATATATTTTCATAAACTTTGAAAATAATTGTTAATATGATTACTTATAAACATAGAAAAGTGCTTCATAAAAATAATAATCTTTAGAGCTTAACTCCATCTATCTTCTATTACCTAAAGCAAGCCTCTTAATGTTGTGTTCAATTATCTATACAAAATAAGTTTATCTTCACTAATTACTTATTCTCTCATGTTTTAGAATAAACCTCTCAACATCTTACTAACATATTTTTTTACATAGTGTTTCCCCTTTGTGAGTGAGAATAAACAAGTCCCAACCAGAAATGTACTATAAGTATAACTTATAGGTTTTATTCATTTTTAGATTTTAGTTTATATGATGAATTTTATTTTGAAAAATCAAATAATAAAAATTTTGTATTTTAATGGTGTATAATTTAATTTGAATTTTGTTAAAAATATTATTAAGTATACAATATATTATGTATAAATTTTAAAAATCTTTTTTTAAATGGCATATATATATATATATATATATATATATATATATATTTATATTATATATTATATAAAATTTATTTATGTTAATTGGGCTTTATTCTTGGTGTTGGAAGAAAGGAATGGGAATATATATATGGAAAGGATAAATTGCAAGTTGACTTGATCGATGTTGCTCGTATTAACAATATTTCATATATATTTCAAATGATTGTATAGATATTATATATATATTATATATATTATATATATATATTATATATATATTATATAATATATATTCCTTAATTGATATTGTATTCATAATAGTTGATATCATACATTTACAATTAGGACATTTACAAAGTTGTGTGTAGGTATATATATGCTTCTTTATATTTTTATATAAATATCTTTCATCCTACTTCTTTATAATTTGTTATATAAATATTTTTTGTCCCTAATTGATATTGTATTTATAATAGTCGATGTCATACTTTTACAATTAGGGTACTTTAGAGTTTTCCAATTCCAACATTTTTTGAATTTTTTTTCGTGCCTAGAATTATTTTTAGATTTTCATTTCAAAACATTTCAGTAAATTTTTTGGCATATTGACACCCACTTCTTTTGAATTTAATTCCTTATTATACATATGACTAAATATTACTTCGGGGTCATCTCAATTTCTTTCATGTATTTGTTGTAACTTTGCCACATCTACAAATTCATGTTTATAACTAGAAAAATATTGGTACTTTTTAACACATGTTTTTAGTGGCCCCCTCCTCTCTCTTCCTCATGATCCCCCAACACTTCTCTAGGAATATACATTGACAACTCCCAGACGCTCAACAATTTTCCCTCTAACCCCCCCAAGGAAGGAGATTGTCTCACTTCATATAAAGAGGCAAGTTACTTTAGCCAACAACAAAATCAAGTTTGTGAGGTTCCACGGGTAATTAATGTACCTTGAAATCCTTGATGTCCTTGTTCATGTCTCCCTTGTCTTCCCTGGCCTTCACAACCTCTTCCTCTTTGTTTTTTATGTTGACTTTGTTGCTAATTGAAGATTCCTATCAAGAAAACATTGGTACTTTTTAACATGTATCATTACTTTATTCTTCATTTCATTAGATTTGTATATGAATTGTTTTTGGTCTACAAACAATATCCAATTTTCTTCCAAACCCATACTATGGCGCAACCCAACTCCCTTATGGAATTTATTGGCGTCAATGCTCTTAACATTGCTTGACTCTTTACAAATAATAATAATAGAACTAATGCTTTTTTTATGGGAAACTTGCATAGCAATGAGAACAATTTTAAATCAAAATGACATAATACATGATGGCCATGGTCTAAACCCTTGTAGTGGTGTCTTCAACAACCATGTGTCTACAATTAGGTGGTTGCAACCTTTCAATGTTTTCTACCCCTCCTCTTGTAACAATGTCCATACCTCTTACTCATATCTATTTTCATTTTTTTCTCTAGCATCTTCTATCACATCTGACTTCCCTTTTGTTGATGCTAGTGCTATTGAAGAATCTTATAAGCCAAGGAAATCACAAGTATAGTTGGCTCTTGTGCCTGTTATCTTTTAGGAACAATATACTTCATTGCTAGCTTTTCAAGTTAGCCTCACAATGAAAATGCCTTAGACTATTCCAACTCCACTACATGGAAAGCCTATGATGTTGAAGAATCATCAATAATTCATCTCCACATTATCATTTTGGTACACACAAATACTCTTGTAATTAACTAAAAATATCCAACATTAATAGGATGAAATTGGGCAATTCATTTATGATAAATAATAATTGATAATATAATTGAATAATGTTTGATACAACTATTTCTAATCTTTTAAATATCATTAAATGGTCGTGACTGTGAATGGAGATAACTTACCTTATTTATTATATTTTTATTTATCATTAAATGGTCGTGACTGTGAATGGAGATAACTTACCTTATTTATTATATTTTTATTTATGTATTGTTGATATTAGTTGTGTTCATTATAGTTCACTCTCCTTTAAGATGCTTCATCCTTGAAGAAAAATCAAGGACATATGTTAGTGATCAATTTGGATAATGAGTTAAAAAATAATAATACATTTGATTGTGTACACAAAAACCTTTATTCATCACCAAGATATGCAATTAAATTCCTGAGCAAATCAAAAGGATGTTGTACATACTACATGGATCTAATAAATAGTAAGTACAAAATTATGCATCAAAAGTAATGCAACATGGAACTTGATCCTATAATTTGGTTGGTGATATAGGAACTTCAATGAACATTGTATTAGCGTTGCATCCTTCCTTGTCGACTTATTTTCCAACGTAATTATTTGAGTTTTGATTTTATCTATGTTATGGTCATCACATAAATTCTCTTTGACCTTTTGGGATCATCACCAATTTGAGAAGGGACCAAAACTTCATTAATAAATGTAGTGCTTATCAACTTATTTTATAAACTAATTGTTTAAACTTTAATTAATTTTCCAAGGAAAGAAATTGGCCTCTCTCTCAGCTCAAAAGCAAGAGTGAGGTTGTTGATACTAGGACACCCACTATTATATACCGACTTAAAAATATTTTTCTCAGTCTCAAAACTATTTCAACAATAATCATCAAAAAATCTAAACGCATCATGTCACTAGCAAAAATTTAAACTTAAATCAATTATCTAATATAGACTCAATTAACAAATTTTAATTTTAATTTTTTAATAACTTTATTAAATTCATATATTTAACAAATTGATTCATCTTGATTTCTTTTTTTTGATTGCTAAGTGGGTGAATCCTGAAAATCACACTTACTCTGTGGCTGAAAGGCCACGACTCAGGGGCATCTAAGCCGTCAAAGTCACCCGGGGATCGCACCCGGCTTGAGCCGCACCAGTGGAAACCATGCTAGATTTTTGGTATCGACGAGACTCGAACCGATAACTTTTGCTTACAGAGCACCTTAACAACGCGCTCCTTCACCAACTATTTTAAATCTCTTTGATGACTCATCTTAATTTCAATATTAATATAATTTTTATTTTAATTTTAAATTATAATTAAATATTTTAATGTTGCATACCTATTTTTGAAAACTTTCATTTTTATATCTTTATAGTATTCTTCCATTTTTTAAAATATATTAAATAATTAATAATAGTCAATAACGTAAATTCACTCACAACACACTTCCACTTGTTCGATGAACCACATGAACCATTCATTCAAGGATCTTCGAAATACTTTGAGGCTATTTTAATTCATTTCTTGTCCTTATTTAGTAATACATTTTAGAATAATTTTTTCCATGGACAAATTATATACTTCCCCTCTTCTTTTTCTTTATATATATATTATATTATTTGATTGGCTAGTTATTTTTTAAAAGTTACATTATTTAAACGAGACCGATGGTGTTCTATTATATAAGAATATCTAAGTTTAATAAAAAATAATATATAACTTTTAACGATGTCTCCTCCTATATAAATCTGGTATATTTATCGTTGTAATTAATGATATACTACTCTATTAGTGTTAATTAAAAACAATATATAGTCCCGGATCCGGGTGATTTCCTGGCTATCAATGCTATTCATGCAAATTAATAGTCCCAGGTACCGCCACCTGTTTTGCAGCGTGGAGCCCCAGATTTCATTTCATCGCGGGAAGAATGTTTTTATGACTACATGTTGGGGCAGGCCGGCGCCATTAATGCAGGTCGATGCCCGAAGCCGCCTATTGAGGGCTATTTACATGGCGATCCCGTTCGTTTTTTCCACTTCTAGTGTTCAGGCTTCTGGTGCTCAGTTTGTTCTTCAGCTATGTTGTGATGGTGAGAACGCCCCTGTTTTCAGAGGTGAGATTCAAGCCTGTTCGGGTTTGAATTTGTAGCACCTCAATTTTACCTGCGCGCTGCACAGAGGAACTCGTTCGGTGGCTTGGGGTAAGTGGTTTATTAACTGCACTATCAGTTATATCTGCTTTGCCTCTCGGTCTCGAGCCTCTTTTGTTTGTTCTTACAAGCCTCCGGTTCATTTGGGGCATTCTTCTGGGTTTAGGCTCTGTTCCTTTGAGTTTTTTGTGTCTGTCAGTAATATGAAGCGTCCAGGGAAACAGACTCGTTCGGGTGACTTCCCTGGTAGTAGCAAGCGACCCTCAGTCCATCCTCGGCCCAACCCTGTGCTCTCGCCCATCAACCTCTCTTCCTCTCCTGAGGACCCTCCTCCCAGCAATCCTCCTCGCAAGCCGATTCCTAACAGTGCCTTTCAATCCACCCATTTTAAATTTCAGAGCAACTTGAACAGGCCTTTGATTTCAACCCAGATTACCATTATCATGTCGGAAGAAGATAACCAGGTCGCCCCTCTCTCCTGCATTGTTCCCAATTCCTCTCACAGCAGTGAGCGCTCCTCGGCTGAGGATTCTCTGGGTATCAAGAGGGAAACTGAACCTGTTCTGCAGGTCAATCTGCCCCCCATTATCCCTCCCCTGGTTGATTGTGATCAATTCGAAGTGGAGACTGGTGCAGGAAACACCGATAAGGTAATGGAAGGCAAAGTGCTGGAAGGCAAGGAGCCCCCCAGTCAGGATGATGCGTGTTAGGATGCCGAGGAGACACAGGGAGAAGCTGAGAAAAATGAATAACTTGCAGTGTGGTTTTCCTTTTTTGGTTCTTCGGTGGATGCTCCGGGAGCATTGCCCAGGCATTTTGGCCATGGCTCAACTTGATAGCATCAATTCCAGTTTTGGGTCTCTCGTCGACACGGCGTCTGTTCTTTCCCTGGACCCGGGCTACCAGCTCTGTTTCTCTGTTTTTATTCTTGTCTATCACTCTCTGTATGCTTGTAAAGCCAATATAATTGGCTGTATGTCTCTGATTCTCCCCGGTTTTTACAATAATGGGGCAGTTTTGTAATGTGAATGGCTTGCGGGCTCCTGCCCTTGCAGCCGTCGACATATGTAAAAATATTTTGATTTCCAGTTAATAGAATTAGATGTTACAAAGAAAAAAAATATATATAGCGTAATTTTAGAACTTATGTTTTTATGTAAGTTAAATATTACAATGTTATAGGGAAAAGAAAATTTCTTTTAAATATAAATTGAAAAACTAGATACAAAAGGACAAGACTTGGAATTTGACAAAGCTAATTTTCCATTTTAGTTTTAGAATCTACAAAAATGTAGATTATGTAGATTAGTTGGGCATTATGCTAAGTGGCTCTGACATGATGACAGTCTTTTAGTTCCTACTCCTTGACTGCTTCCTTTTTTCCTAAATGGCTTTTATTGGGGCCTCGTATTTGTTTTTAGGAAGTTTATCTTGTTTAGAATTGCCATCTATTACATCATGTTCTCATATGTTATATAGGAAATAAAGCTTTTGTTGTGCCAATATAACTAAACCATCCTAAAGAGTTTAGCATCTTGAATTCTATAAAATCATGTGTCAATAATCTAGTGAAGAAGCTCCTCATTCCTCACCTTCAATCTTAAAAACTACATAAACCTCTTATAGTAGCATTCCATTGCCTCTATAACCTCCTTTTTAGCCTTGACTATTTTGTGATGTTTCATCTTTTCAAAATAACTTTTATGATCTTTGGTTCGACCCCTACTTGTGATCTTACTTCCTTCAACAACCATCTGCATCTCAGGCTAGTGGTCACTCCCATACATATAGTGGCTTTTCACCTCGCTACTATTCCAAGCCTTTAGAGACAAATGGTTTTTCACCCCACTTTGTTTCACTAAGGAAAGATTAATATTCCAAGAAAATTCCCCACCTAAGCATGTTTATAAACACTAAATTTAGCAACTACTTAAATTGATGCAAGGATAGCTAGACCTCAATGCTCCAAGAGACCAATCCATCCAACTGGGACAGATATAACTTTAGTCCAACTCCTTATCACAGAGTAAAACAAAAGAAACATAGACACAATATCAAATCGCTCACCTTTCACATAGTCTTAACGTACTATTGCAATTTCTATCTATAATTACCATTTGAAGGGAACCCATGTAACTTAATCACTGTGAAATTGAATTATCATTTTAAGTGGTGATTAGAGATCTAGGTAGGAGAAATAAACCATCATAAAATCCATCATTTATACACTTATAGTTTCATAATGTATCATCATACAAGCATACCAACACCTATCATTTGGTGTAACAAGCATATTTTCCTCTAGGTAGTCACAATCCACTAGATTAACCATGTGTTTTCTCACATATCACCCTCCATGGGGTTATATACTTCACCCATTATGTAGGTCTTTAAACTCTATAATTTTTATCGCTAATACATGATTACTATAATATTTATTTTTGTCCCTTTGCTTCTTCTTTTGACAACTTTCATTTAGTAATAAGGTTGTTTCATCTAAGATCAACATAAATTCACCTTAACTTCATAGTTATTAATCACAAATATATATTTAAAAAACGAGATGTAAATTTCTCTATATTTAAAATACCTTGAATTAAGATGAATTTATGCCAATGTACTTACATCTATGTATGCTTTATAAGAAAAAATTGTTTAACTTACTCCTATTTCAATATTTGATTTGATTATATTGTTATAATCTCTCTCACATCATTATTATTAGTTGGGATTAAATTTATTATTAATTATTTTAATTTTTTGTAATATTACTTTATTTGTAGATATTTAAGGAAAAAATCAATTTAAAATTCATTTATTTTGATCTTTGACATGAATTTATTACTATAATTTTATTTAAATAAATATTTGTGAGTTAGTATTAATTTTTCTTTTAACAAAATTTGGGACATTATATTAGCAAAATCTACAGCAAATGCATGCAATAAAGTTTTCAAGATGGAGGAACACCTTGCGATAAACATCGATCCATCACAAGGGGCTTATTTATATAGCTAAGAAAAACTAGTATGTTGTATTTTAGTTGCTCATGAAAGAGCTTTACAGAGTAAACTCGATAATAAAACCCTAGGAATAAAAGAAATGTACATTGCATAAATAGTTAACCTAGTTGGTGAGGAGTGCCCATAGTTTTAGCATTTTCCTGAACTGCCATTGAAACTTGAACATGGCATGGGAGATTGAATTCAACAAGGTCTGAAGAAGCCATGCCAAAGTTTACAAAAGGGGAAGAAGGCTACATTTTGGGTGAATGATTAATCTAAAGAACATCAGTTTGACTTTGGATTGTCGCACACTCATCCTGGACCTAGTGCATTAGTTGCTCGGGTTGAATTGGAATATACATTGTAGTTTGAGCCTAAGCTTCCAAGATGGGAAATGAATTTGGAGAAGGTGGAATGACTAATATAGCCCCTTAATCACACTTGCATGTTAATAAAGGGACCTCTTAAGCTCTTCAATTCTAGTTTAACCATGGAACTTGTTTCACCAAAGAGGCCCTCCAAAGATGGGGAGGAGTCACCAACAATAGAGAAGTGGTGAGAGGGAAATGAGAATGGGAGTAAAACCAACATAACCACAACCTAAAGATCCCCACATCATCAAACTGAAGACACCTTGCACCCATCCTGGACCATAAAAATCCTTCCATCCAACTCTTAACACACTCAATTCCATCATAATTTGGTTGGATGAGGAAAACCATCGTAGGTTGGTATATTTCACTGTGAGCTACGAAAAATTGTGGTAAGGGAATAAGGTGGAGGGTGGGGTAAGTCAAGGCAAGGCAAGAAGACAAGTGTCATGTCACTTGCATGATGCCATGTAGATGTGGACTTTCCACTTGGTTTTAAATAATCAATCAATAACTATTTCAGGGTCTCTTATGAGATTGGTTGAGAGGAACATTGGTCATTGATAATTTGATCAAAATATGCCCCTTTTGCCCTAAATCACATTATTTGTGCATAAGTCTACTTGAGAATTGTGAATTCTTAAGGCATGATAAAATTCCACATTAAGAATAGAGCTTAATGGAAATCAAAATCAATGAAAAATAGGCATCAACTTGGTGTCTTAGGGGTTATTCCTAGTTGAAGGTGCCAAATTCAATGTAGACACTGACTAAATTTACTCCATGTATTAGTACATAAACTTATCTTTAATGGTTAGAAGCTAGACCTAAATTCCATGAATAAATAAACTTAATATTTTCTTTAAAATTAATAAAAACCCCTCACTCACCTTCCACCTCAAATTTGTGAAACAAATATTTATTATTGAGTTTACAAACTAGCAATTGTCCCAAAAGGTACAAAGAGAGGCCGATAGGATTATTAAATTGGAATTGCAAAATTTAGTTACAGAATGAAATCTGATCTATGAGGAGCTTTGGGGCCTATAGATTACAAGAGAATAAATTTTCACCCATATACCTATTACTTTAACAGGGTGTTCAATTTCATATAGTAAAGCGCTTTCTCATGATTGGAAAATGGCTTTTGTTTTTCTTTTACTTTTATTCAGGATAGCAGTTCTTTTCCTATTTCTTTGGATTTTTGTTTGTTATTGACTTTCACTTTTCTGAACACATAATTTATCCAACCTAGAAACTCACTGTAATTGCCTTAAATAAGTGCCTTAAAACAGTACTTTCAAGAACTTATAGGAAAAATAAGCTAATCATAAATCCTTCAGATTAAACCATGTTCACCTGCCTCAACATTGTAGGATTTTTTCATTATGGCTATTTCTCACAAAATTATGTAAAGCTACTATTTCTCACAAAATTATGTTAAGATACAATCCTAATTTTGCCTCTGCATAGGACTCTAGGAATTATTCCTTATCATCATGATTCCTCTGTAATTCACTGCAGCACTCCCTGGAACAGTATCATCATAAACTAAATAACTAAATGGCAGAATCTTTGCAGAAATTCATTGAGATGGTGCCTTCAATTAAGAAGATAATTGTGAGAACGTTGAAGCTTCTCTTCTGGGGAATCCTCTTGCAAGGTACTTATCAGAACATATTTACATGTATAAATATATCCAGCTTTTAATGACTCACAGCGTATGAAAACCAATTCTCTTTCGTCAGCATCATTTCCTTCATAAATATTTTTTCCAAATAAAAACTATGGCTTTTGGCCAACAAATAAATGTCATTGTTAAAACCTAGTAGCAGTTCTCAGCACCACTATGCCCATAACCAATATTTTTTCCTCTGTAATATGATCAACCTTAGCCCTACTACGAGGTGTGATCAACAAGCTTGGAAATAAATCAATCAAGCTATGAGGGCTAGAAATAAGTGTCAAACTCAGGAAGAGCATTTAGCATAAGCGAATGAAATAAGTTCAGTGATACATGTGAATTTATGTGCTTTGGAGGTTAGTTCAATGTTATGATTACAATTAATGAAATAAAACAGTCAACCAAGATCAATCACAACATAATGCTGAGTGTAAAATATACCATGAGAGGGCCTATCAGCATTAAGAAGATCTACTAGATAATATGGCATGGAAAGAACATAGATCTACCAGCTTAGATTTAAAATTTCTCTTTTGATTTCACTAAACATGTAACTGCAAAATGGACTGGATCCAAGGGATGTTTTTTTAGCTATAAGAGTATTATTTTCATAGCCAACCCAAGTTATTTATGGGTATATATATTATTTTAATAACCAAGATTTTATTTCTGACATTCCTATTGCAGTATACATGAAAATGCTGCATCTTAAAAACCAACATCCGACAATTCAATTGAAGCTAAAGGGAACATTCATAACTTTTATCTCCAGGATGAAAACCACAAAACCAACACTCGAAGCAAAAGTAAATCAATATAAACAAAGCTGAGATTCAAAATGACAGTTGGGCTAATAAAAATCATCATCATATAAACTCCTTTCAAACAACTTGTAAATAACAAAATGTCCAAATACATAATATAAACCAGTGTATTTCTCATGCGATAGCGACTGATACAGTTCGGTTAATGAAGTTTCAAGTTAATGCTAAAAGGGTAAGTTATTCCTGTGTTGCATAGGTCTAAATAGTTGGTCATAGACCCAACTTTTCTATCAAGACAACACCCTGATTAGGGATGGTGGGCGCTAAAAGTAAAAGAGCAACGGATGCCCAGTTCAAACAATCATCTTTACGCATGAACTTCTAACCCTAGTAGATTTATTCCTTGGCCAGTCCCAAAGTGGACACCCAAGAAATTGTTTTTCTGCTGAAGGCTAATAAATTAATTATTCTAGCTTGAAGATTTAATTTCAAAGAGCCTCAACCAACTCTAGTACTGTAAGTAGAGCATTGTAAAAAGACTGTAAAATTCTCGTTCAATAGTCAACATTGAAAACACATCATGGACAATTCCGCATTCAAATAAATACAGATGAGCATTTATATATTAAGAGAGAATATAACATTTCCTTCACAGAAAAGATATCAGAAAAGGAAGAATTCTTTAGAGCCAGTCCAAGTCATAATTAAACCTCGCGAAAACCTCTGCGTTGATCATGAGGATGCCAACCAGAGGAAAATCGTTCAAGCATTACATTATCTGTGGGAACAATTCCTACAATTATCTCCTATTTAGTCCAAGTCTAACTCGAAAACTGGAGAAGGAAACCTCAAGCTGGTATGTCGCTAGATTCCCATACCGTGCTTCTTGATCTGAAGGGTTCATTCTGCGGCTTGCGACAGGAGCATAGAAGCTCGAGGGAAAACCCCATCACCTTGGACCTCTGCAACCTACAAGTCGAGTAGAAAGAGTCTCAACACTAATCAATAGGAAAACTTTTCTTTTTAATTCAAACTAACTAAATAAGGAAGTAAGCCTCAACTGTGGTAGCTCGGGGAGGGTTTTCCATCTGCCGATACCAGAGAGGAACCTGAAAGGGGTAATGCGCCTTCACCTACGTAAATGGACCAAAGTTACTGTCAGTTGTGGATAAAAGAACAAATAAAAGAGGCAGAACAAAAAGCGTGAGAATCAGGAGACAATATAAATAACCTCTACAATAAAGAATACACTTGCCATCAAAGGTAGCGAGTTAGGTGTTGAAGAGGCCAGTTCCCGTGTCCTGTGGAATTCAATGGAGGTTTTGAGCACGCCTACAACTATGCCAAACGGTAGAAACGAAGACCAGACACCGGTAGGCCTCCCGTTTTGTTTTGAAGTTGTAGAATGAAGAGGCGGAATCAAGCTCTAGTCGATAATCCAGGCGTAGAACTAGAGTTTTGAGAGTGTAACCTCTACTGCAGGTGCGAGGACGAGCTCTGGTATTTGTTCGCATTCTCCGAGTGCAGATGAGCACCACCTGGCAGACGAAAGAACCTGGACCGGGCAACTAGAAGTGTTAGGACTGCAGAGCAGCTGAGCGGAGTAAATACAACAGTAAACTCCAAGCATTGTGCCATAAAATGGGCACACAGAATCTCCGCCATATCATACCATACCTCCGCCATGATCTCCGCTAAAAAAGATATTTGTTCCAACTAAACTCCTCCATATTAATGCGCCAACCTTATTTGCTATCCACGCGTCAACAAGGTTCATGTATATTCGAATGTTAGTTTGCACGACAAGTGTCAGCGTGGGAATGAAAAGGACGACGAAGGTCCCTTTCAAAGGAAGACCTATCGGCCTAATTATTATTATTAACTTATAAAATAAATATTATATTATTACTTTATTTTTTAATAACATTTTTATCATTATTCATAAAAAATGATTTATATTCTTTAGGTTTAATATTTTATTATTATTTAATCTTTATCATTTGGTTGAGATTAAAATTTATATTTTATGTTATTGAAAAAAAATTAGAATTTTTTATTTCAATTTTTATATATATTTTTTTATTATAATATTATTTAAAATACATTAAAATATTTTATAAAACATTATCAATTATTTAATGATATTAAAAAAATAGTATAATATTGGTTGGTTTTATATAAAAATTAGTATTAATATTTGTTTTGTTTTATATAAAAAATTTATATTCTAGTTTATTTTTTAATAAATATCAATTTTAATTGATGGTTTATATTTCATTGTTTTGACTAGAATATTATAATTTATTTTTATATAATAAAATACAATTAATAAATTATTATTGTTCAGTTAAGATGAAATTTATTATTATTTCGTATTTGGGTGGTTTTTTGTAAACTAGGCTTTGTTAGATCAAGTATGACAGTACTCACTCCTGCAATGATTAGAGGCTCCAAGTGGTGGTCATGGACCATTATTTCTCTCCCGATGATGGTTAATCAAGTTAAGATTGTCTGTCAGGTTCATTCCTCCTGCATTCACTCCAGGATCGCCCTTACAATTTCCCCACTATGTCAGTTAATACACATTCTTGAGTCACATGGTTCCCCCCCTTCATCATTTATGTAGAGAATAGAGGATAAACACAAACATTATAACACTCTCCTTGCCATTGTTTGCATAAGTCTTCACCCTAGGTTCATTGTTTTGCAGTCAGTTTCCATGGTCCAAGAACGAGGTGGAGTAAGAAGGGGAAGCTGAGGCTGAGGCTGAGGGTGTCCTTCTCGCCTTCCTTGGCATGATGAACATATGTAACTGTTCAACCCCAATATCCCTGACCACATTCATTGTAGGGTTTCCTCAATGGAGGTCAAAGAAAAAAGAAGATTAGGTGATGGACATTGGGTGATCCAAAACTTGCTCGTGCCACCTTTGGACCATGGAGCTGGCCAAAGAAAATATTGAATGACAGGTGGCTAAAATGAGTGTTCAACTCAACCAAACACATCTCTCGCTACACAACTTATCAAGATCCATTGGTATTGACTTTCCTCCAACTCCTCTTTCCTCTTCGTCCTCCAGTTCCTTGGATAAGTCTGAGAACAAAGACTCCTCCCACTAGTCAGGTTCCTCTCCTCGCACTATTCCCTCACCCAGAGAATTTCCTAGAAAAAGTCTAGTAATTCAAGGCTCCACATCCTAGAAGCACAAAGCAAAAGAGGGAAATTTGAGGAAGCTCCCCACTAGCATAGGCCAAACTGTCACAAGAGCACCCTCTCAGTAGGATTCAAGCTCATATGGATGTTTAATTGTGAGAAAAAGATAGGTGAAGTTACTTCAAGCAAGGGAGGCGAAGAAGGCTACAACAAAGGGCACTCAGCTCCTTCGAACTCTAAGGGTAAGCATATTGTTGAGTTGAAGCATGACTCCTCTCTGAGCCTCTCTCAAAGATTATTACTTTCTTATTGTTTAGTTGCTCTAGTCTATCTAGTTTCAGCAATGTTCATGTTGAGTTTTGTTATTCTATGGCCTATGCATTGTATTTGTACTCTATGGGTAACCATCTGGTTTCCCAGCTTTAGGAAAAGAGCTCTAGCTTTTGGCTTCCCAAGTTTTTTTGTTCTTATGTTCACAATCAGACTCTAAGTTCTATTGGAGACCATCTGGTTTCCCTTTCATGGGAAGACGACCTCCACTGCACTTCTCTGTTTACATTTTTGTGTTGCTTTTAGAAAAATCCAGACCTACATGATTGCAACCCATTTACATTTTTTATATTACAAATCTTACTTGCTTACAAAAAAAAAAAAATATATTAAATTTATTATTAATTATGGGGGGTAGTTTAATTGGCGATCATCATGATAATGAAGTGTTATGTATCATGATATTCAAGGTTAAAATCCCTTCGATTTACCCATGTTTGCAAAAGGGGCATACATTCGAACCTAGAAGTTGTGGTGCTATTGATTGATATTTGATATGGACATTGTACCACACAAGTACGAAATGAATAAATTTGATAATTCCTCTAGTTGCATATATATATATATATTTATATATATATATTATATTATATATTAGGCATATAATGGCTATTTTTCCCATACTACTAATCAACCACTTTGGAAAGCAGACTGGTTGTAGAGATTCAAACTTCCCTAAAGCTAGGGTCCTCTGATTAAAGTCAAATCCTTACCTTGTACAATGTCAAACTCAACAATAAAGAATGCCTTTGCACATGGATAAATAAAAGTCTCCTCTTATGGCTTAGTTTTCTAGGGCTCTAAAATCCATTTGTGCAGATCAATTAAACAAGGCCAGATATTGTTAAAGTACTATGCGAAACTATTTGTACTATAAAATTTTGCTTAAACTATGGCATCTTTTACAATGAGATAATTATTGCCATAACCTTCTGAACCAAAAGATGAGGAGAACACAAGTTATTCCTTATAATATCATTGAAGTAAGCCTTACCTAAATTACTATTAATGGAAAAAGGCTAAATTTACATAAGTGAAAAAGGGATAAATCTACATAAGTATCCATGTTGGCTCCTATGGACTATCCAAGATTAGCTTCCACGGGATGCACTAAGGGAAAAGTGCACAACTAAATCAAAATGCCTCAACACCATATGAATGCCTAAGTTATTAGAGGAGGGAGAACCAATTAGAGGTGAGGAAGCCACTACCACCACTATTAAATGTTTGCTAAAAATAAAACCTAATAAAAATTATTAAAAGATTGATAGAAATAAAACCTAACCAGAGTTGTTTGCCCATGCCAGATTGAACCACCAAGAAGGGTCGAGGATCCACTGAGTAGCTAGTGCAGAACCTTAACCATCATTACCTCACTCCAGTGAGTGAGCTACATGTTTTGTCCCTAAATTAGGAAAACCAAGGGATTTCTCTAATAACTATTTTAATGGTGGATGAATAGTCTCTTTGCCTTGTTAACAACTCTGAAATAAAGTTTTGGTCGTGTGAGAAATATGAGAGTTAGAAAAGGCTTAACTTTATATTTTGAGTATTCTACTTTTTATCCGAGACAATCGAATTTGTCCTCACCAAATTTCCCCATATACGCTGGAGTATCAATGCATCTAGTTATGGTGCGGAGTGAATATGCCCAGTTATGGTGCGAGGGTAAATACGCCCACGCGTCATTAATCTTCCTAAGGAGGTAGCGGTGGTGCTTCTAAGTTGGTGGAAGAGCACCGTATGATATGTTTCCTTTCGAAATTACGAGACTTGGAATGCTACCTTACAAAATAAATATACCCATGGTGTTTCTTCTCATATAGACTTGAGTCATGCACTCAGATATAATTTGTTTTAATTTCAATATATAAACATTTTTATTTGAAAAATAAAAATATTTAATACAAATAAAATAAAGTTAATATTTTTCTATAATTAATAATGTAGTAGTCTATAACGCGACTTTTTGAAAGTCTTTCTGGCGGTTTTTTCCGGTCAAAATCCGGCAGGAATTCATTGGAATCCCAAGTTTGATAGCTAGTTTCTGCACAATCAATCGCTCCCAAAGGTTTTTCAGGGCGCTGAATCCAAATATGCAGTTAAAAAACCATTTTAACTGCTAAAAATCAAGATTTAACCTCATTTCTTCCGTCGGATTCCATCACCGGAATCTCCAAAAAGTCGCATTATAGACAACTCCATTAATAATAATGGATAATATAATTAATTAATGTTTAATATAATAAAGGTTAAGTATGAAAACGACGATTTTGGGGTATTATTTTTATGTTTAAAAGTGTTTTTAATATGAAGGAGAAGTGTAATTCAAGTGTTCAATATGGAGGTGACATATTATCATCATTATATTTAAAAATATTTTCAATATATTATTATGAAATAAAATATTTCAATATCTATTATTATATCATTTAAATATATATATAAAATAATTGAAAAATGTTTTTTTGTTAAAATTCTATTGATAAGTACTTTCTACATATGAGTATGAGGGAGACATATAATTTTTGCATACTCAATTTGGCGTTAACACATAACATTTAAAAATAATAATAATAAGTTTATTTCAATGTTTTAGAATGCAAACTTTTGTTATTCATAATGATTTTTTAAGAGAATTCTTTCGGTAAATCACATTCCAATTTTTCGGGTCAACACGTTTCTAACCATTGAGTGTGGTTCATCATCAGGACTTAGATTAATGTTCTGATCCAACCATGTTAATATATACTATAGAGATGCAAAATTGATACACATAACAGAGAAAATAAATAAATAAATAAATAAAATATTTCAATGTTCACCTTAAGTAAAACATTTCTTCTACTTCTTTTTTAATAGGAAAGACCCAATGACTAAGCAAGATCTGAGACGTCTAATATTGACAACAGGCAGAGTGAAAACTCCTTGGGGCTACCTACTTCTTGAGCTTAATTAATACAAGCTACAACATGTCTCCAAAGACTTGAACCTGGGTGAGTGGGGTGGCAAGCCACAATCCCAACCACTTGAGCTAAGCACTATTGGCACCTTAAGTAAAATATTTGAAGTAGAGAGGTTCTCTTCAACTGAGTATGGTGGAGATGTTGTGACATGGCAACATGTGACAAATCAAATCCATGCAAATCTATCTTAAATATGGATTTATGGATAAAGAAGGCTCAAATTTCGATGTAGTTTTCTTTTTAATCAATTAATATGAAGGAATTAATCCATGAAATGAAATTATATGATTAAAAAAATACATTTTGAGAAATTTGATTCCTCTCATTACTTGATATATCTGGGTTTAAGATGGATTTTTGTTGGTATTTATTATTATTTGTTTTAGAAAAAATTCCTAAGCAAACTAAGTGATTCTTCCCCTATATTCATTAAAGGCATCCCTAATAAGTTTATTGAGATAGATTGGTGCACCTAACTTAGGGTGATCCATTGCCAGACATCGACTAGTATGAAACTAGCCAAACGCCCATCACTATTAGTAACCAACTAATTAGGTTAAGCCCTTGGGATTTTTATATTATGTATATGTATGTGTGTATTATTTATATTAATTATGTTCATTACACATCTTACATTAAACTAAATTTGTGTTGATGAGTTGGAATTTATAAACCATTGCAGTTTCAAGAAATTGGCTCAATGATAATCACCTTGTTGTATACATAGAAGTCAAAGACAATTACATGTTATATTTTTATTTAACAATATTTAATTACATATAAATCTGATCCAGGTTAAGGTCATAGCAATATCATCTCAAGATATCATAAATATTCTAAAAGTACTAAATATAGAGTATTTTATTTTACCACTAACTCAAATTCTTAAAAACAATAATCTCATATTAATTAGAATCATAATGAAGTTGCCTTACATTAACTACTATTTTGTAGGTCACAACCAAGCCAAACAACAAGTTGGTATATGAGATCCCCTTGTTTGAGGGATAAGGGACTAATATCTAAATAGTGATTTGACTACTAAAGTCTACATAAGTGTATATACTCTTCTCACTTCTAAATATAAATGTGTGACCTCTTAGGAGGAAACATATGTTTTTAACCATTAGGGTCTCTCTCTCTCTGATGATGATGATGATAATGATGATGATGATGGTGATGATTAACATCCATTGCCATTATAATTAGTTTATCATACCTTTAGAAAGGTAAGAGATACTTGTATTTTTTTATAATGTTATTTCTATGCTAAAATACATCAGGATACATGTTCCAAGATTACCATAACTTTGATGATATATAAGTTAAAAAAGGTTAATATTATGAAAAATATTTTGAAATTGTGATCTAATTTGAGTATATGCATGACACTCTTAGAAAAAATACTTTTATCTTCAACCATTTTAGTGTCACAAAGATGATGGATTATTTCATACCAAAGTGTTTTAAGAATTGTCCAATGTCATTTTCACCATATAGTTCATGAGAATTTGCTCTTATTTTAGTGATGTTGTTTTTCTTCTTTATGCGAGTCAAAACAAAGAGATACTTTTGATCTTCTTGATTAGGGTATACTTTTGATCTTCTTGATTAGGGTTGACCATCTCCTTATAGTACATTAATTTTATTTTATCCTCTAATCCTTTATTGCACCACAGATTCTCCCTCTACTTAAATTTAAGTTGTAATGTGATTTTTAATATTATCGATATTTAAAAAAATGATTTCTTCCTTTATTCCCAAAAGATTTAGCTAAGACTTGACATCTTTATGCCACCCCTACTCATGTGACTAGTGGTTTTGACTAGAGTTTGAAGCAAGTGCAAACTTGAGGGGGCCTAATGGTTAAAAACATGTGTTTCCTCCCTGGAATTCACAAGTTCAAAACGAGAGGGGGGTAAAGTTTGTACATGTTTATTAATTAATATTAGCATGTTGAGACAAGGCTCGAGGGGTAGGTGTTCCCTTGGCGTGGGATGTCTAAATGATCAATAATGGGAGTGTCTTCAAGCATCTTGGCACTTTCCAAGTCACAAGTTCTTGCTAGTATTGGCTTGCTAAGTTAGCTTCACCCAATTTTCTTGTTAAAAAAAAAGAGAGTTTGAAGCAATTTTAGTGAGTCTCTTGTTATTTGTGTTGTGTATCTTGTCCTTGTACATTAAGTTTATAAGCATTGTCATGTTCTCAATGGGGGAAAACTCACTTCTGTGAGGAGGATAGGAAAGGGTTTCTTGCATTTAATTTGATATTATAATTTAATTTTTTTGGATCCGCTCTATCTTTCTCTAAGATTCTCTAGAGATACTACATCCCAAACTTCACATCCATATAAGATGATAGGAATAATGAGAGTCTCAAAGAGGAGTTTTTTAGTTTTTTATCATCCCGTAGTCAAAGGTCCACTAATTTACAATCATTTTCAATCCCATAATAAGCTTCATTTATTCTTTTTTTAACACTATAGTTCCAACTGAACTTGTGGTGAATATCAATTATGAGATATTTGTATGCAGGAACTTCCTCCAAGTTGTTGTTGTCATAAACAAAAGTGTTGTAGATGATATTTTCAGATTTAATTATCATAACCTTCATTTTGTTATTGTTCAAAGTCATACCTATATTAAAGCTGAAGTCCTTGAGGATTCTTAGTTGGTCATTGAGGTCATAGTTACTTCTCACCATAAAAATAATATTATTGTCATAAATAAGAAATGTGATGACTATACCAACAAGAGTTGGGCCAACAAAACTTGTGTCTTCTAAACAATTTTTTAACTTGTAAATATATATACCAAAAAAAAAGAAATAAGGAACAACCTTACTTAACTCTAACATTATGTTAAACAAATTTTTACCTTGTAAATATATATACAAAAAAATAAAAGATAAAAAACAACCTTGCTTTACTCCCAACCTTATGATTAATATTTTATGACTACCCTCAATATTACTAAACTTATTTTTCAAGCATAATCATGAACTTATCCTTTTTTTAACAATAATCGATTAATTTGTATTAGCAAATTACTTGCAACTGCACAACAAAATTACATGTCTTTCCTAGGTAGTAAAGTATTTCCACCTTTTCTATATCACTGCAAACATGCAAAGGTATGCTGATCTTCCACTTTCCACGTGATATCCAATTTTCCACGTGGGGTTCCTTGCATGAAGCTTCAACTATTCTCGTGCCGCCGTCATTGGTGTCCTACTCCAATAGAGCTAAGAGTATAGTTGACAGAAATCTCGGGGTAAATTGGCGGAGGAAATTAAACTTTTGATATTGAACAGAGAATGTAGTCTACATTCAGCTAGATAAGTTCAGAGGATAGATGCCTGATTACATTTTTAGAATCTCCCACCATTATAAGAGCGTTGATAGGTAGTTAATTTTCCAGGTTTATACTTTGGAACATGTCATCTATCTCTGCTATATTGAAGTGGTATGATCTGGATTGTCCACAGTCTTTTGTTCATTGAGTCGACACGTTTCAAACCCAAAGGGGGTCCATCATCAGGACAAATTTGAAAGATAGAAAATGAATGAGCGATTGTTGAGTGAAGAAGACAAGAACCTGGATATAAATAAACCAAGAACCCTAATTTTTATAAAAGGCCGACACTTGATTTTAAGAAATTTAATTAATTAATTAATTAATTATTTCAATTTATCTATTAATTATTTTAGTTTAATTCATATTAGTTAGATTAAATTTTTTTATTTAATTCATTAATTATTTCTTGATTATTAGGAAATAAATTGTTAATTAATCCTAATTAATTTGATTTTAATCTAATTAATTAAATTAAATTAATCTAATATCTTATGATTCAACTTAATTAATTTAATTAAATTAAATTAATACAATATCTTTATATCTTTTTGTTATTTAATTTCAATTAATTTAATAAAGTTAATAAATAATTTTGATTAAATAATAATTAATAAATTAATTAATTTAATTAATTAATTTAATAATTAATATAAATTAATGTTAATTGAACTTGATTAATTTTTTACTAATTAAACTAAACTAATTAGAATTAAGAATTTTATATTGTAACTAGCGAAACATAAATTATTTGATTAATTTAATTAAACTGAATAATTATAAAACTTATTTATAATGAATTTTTAACTTTAATTAATTGACTATAAACCACCAAAGCGTCATTAATATAATGAACCTAATTTTGATTTAATCTTTATTTAGTTATTGATTAAAAAATATGAGGTTAATTTAAGGGAATTTTAAAAATTGATTGTAAAATTTTTATTAATATTAATTTTATTTCCAACTTAGTTAATATAATATTTAAATAAATCTATAATTGATTAATTAATTTATATTAATTTAATAATTAATATAATAATGTAATTAATTTGTTATTAATTATCATTTGATATAAATTATTATGTTATATTTATATTTTATATTTTAATTAAGTTAATTAATTAATCGCAGCTTCGAGATGAAGGACCATTTCTCATGCTTCCGAGCGTCCCGGGGGGTTTATTTGTCTGATGAGAGTAACCCAGTTTTCACTGATTTCATTCCCATTGTCTTTGTTGAGGTTTTGCGGAAACTTTCTAATTTCAATGGCTTCTCTGATTTTCCTCTTGTGATAGTTGTCCTCTTTTGCAATTACTTTGGCGTCTTCTAAACACATATGATGCTTGGTCTTGGACGAGTGCTCAGCAAGGGCAGATGTACGCGATCTCTCATTTCTTATGTCAGCTGCGTGCTCTTTTAGTCTTGTTTTCAGAGATCTCCCTGTTTCCCCAATATAACTTTTGCCACATGTGCAATCAATTTTGTACACTCCTTTGAGTTGTTGATGATCAATTTTATCCTTAACTGACCTCATCATCTGTCTTATTGTCCCACATGTTGTAAATTGGGTGTCTATGTTTTTCTTCTTTAGGATTTTTGCAATCTTATCGGTAGTCCCCTGGATGAATGGAAGGTAAACTTTCCCTTGATTCTCTTTCTTGTCTTCAGGGGGACGCTTAGAGAGGGCTCTGTCCTGAGCCCTTCTTATAGCCCTCTTGATATCCCACTCCTTGTATCCAATGTTTTTGAAGACAGAGGTTAAGTGATCGATCTCATCCTTTAGGTGATCAGGGTCAGAAATTCTGAAGGCCCTAACAGCTAGGGTGTTCAAGATGCCATACTTCTGGGAGGGATGATGGTAAGAGTTAGCATGAAGATAGCTCTCGATCTGAGTTTTCTTTCTATAGACCTGGTGACCCAACGTACCATCCTCCTTTCTACTAATCAGAACGTCTAAAAAGGGGATCCTGCCATTCTCTTCCAACTCCATAGTGAATTTGATATCAGGGGATATAGAGTTAATATGATTGAAGAACCTTTCAAGTTCTGTCTTACCATGAGTCCAATTCACGTTGGTGTCATCGACAAATCTTTTCCACCATGCCGGCTTCAAGTGGGATGAGTCAAGGGCTTTCTTCTCAAAGTAATCCATGTATAGGTTGGCAACAATAGGTGAGAGTGGGGAACCCATGGCGACACCTGAAATTTGTTCATAATAGTGATCTTGGAAACTGAAAAAAGTGGACCGAAGACAGATTTCTGCCAGCTCTGCTGTTTCCGGATCGGTGCTCATCTTTATAACATGGACAGCTTCATCAAGGGGAATCTTCGTAAACAGGGAAATGACCTCAAAGCTCACAAGAATATCATCCTTATCCACCCTCTTATCCTTGATAATCTTTACAAAATCCGTGGAGTCTTTTATGAAAGAGTCTGTGTTACCAACGAGGGGTTTCAGGATCTTGGCTACATACTTAGCTAATTCATAGGTAGGGGAGCCAATGGTGTTATTACTCATTATTCCCCGTATCTTGTTCCAATTTGTTCATCAAAACTATAAAATAATTCCCTGCATTTACTATCCCTTTCAGTATTCCTAAACTTAATAATATTGTAGAAATATGTTATATTATAAAAAAATAAGGAAGTTATTATTTTTTTTCCAAAGAAAAAAAACAAACTTTTTATTGATAATAAAAAGTTACATATACATGCCGCAACTCCTTTTGTTGTATGATAAAGCATCATAACACCTGCTAAAAGGCTATTTTTCCATCCTTTAATTGAGATTTTTGGATCATTCTGAGCGTAAGCAGAGCCTCCTCTGGTGAGGAAAACAACTCCCTTCCTCAGCGTTATAAAAAGAGTCAAAACAATTTATAGTTTTGGTATCAAAAACATTTTCTGGCATCTTTTTTCGGGTTTCCTCTATCGAGGAAAACAACCCAAGACGAAAAAGAAGCGCATTACTAACATAGAAGACTAAAAACAGATTTTAGTAAGCAGACTTTCTAGCTATAAGCAAAAAAAGAAACTAGTAAGACCCTCACTGCTATGTGCTGAAGCATGCAATCTATACATAAGGAGGCTGGTCAGAGTGATGAATGCCTCTATTGTTTTCCTCCTCTATTCTCTAGCTGCCCAAATCTTGTTGTAGACCTTCTTTAGAAAGCTTGTCTGCATCTTCGTGGCGTTCCCTGTAGATATGATGAATGGATAATGCGTTAAAAGATAGTTTTAAATGTTGTATATCTTCTAATAAAGGATACAAAATATAATTTTGACATCTGCTTTGATCATTTGCCCATTTGATCACATTTAATGAATCCCCAAAAATATGAACTGTGAATATGTTCCTGTGAATCAGCCAACATAGGAGAAGCTTTAGAGCGGATAGTTCAACATAGTTATTAGAGCCACTGCCTAGTCCTACAAAGGCTTTTAGAGAGTGTCTTTCGGTTAAATGTATGATTAAACCTACTCCAGCTTTATTATTTTGAGAGGCTTCATCAAAGTAAGCCAAAGGCACTCCTTCCTTGATTTGTTCTTCTTTAATCTGTCTAGGCATCCTTTCTTCCTCTGATTCCGGTATATTTGAGTAAATTGAGGTACTCTGAATGGCAATTGATTCCACCGAAGTTTCTTTGTGCTAAAAGATGACTCTGTTTCTTGCAGTCCAAATGCCCCAACAAATAATAGGAGGCAGATTTCTCAATTTCCAAGATTGATTTGTGTGCCACCATTTGTGCCAAACTTCAGATATATTATCCCCTTTCCAGGCTATTGATAACTGAATAATCTTCTCAACCTCCTTCCATACTTTATTAGCTATAAGACAACCAACAAAAAGGTGCATTATGGTTTCAGAGTCATTTTTACACATAGCGCATCTTCCTGGTCTTGATTTAAATCTGGATTGCAAAATGTCCCATGTTGGGACTTTACCTTTTAAGATGCACCAGAAGAACAATTTTGCTTTTGCAGGGCACTTTAACTTCCATATTGACTTTGCCCACCATTCGGGATCTCCCCATCCCTTTTTTGTCATGAGAAACTTGTATCCAAATTTTGGAGAGTAGATTCTGGAATCAGCGTGAGCCCAAACCAACTAATCTGGTTTGCCTTTGAACCTTACATTTGATCTGGAGAGTTCTTCAATGTAAACCTTCCAATTATTCCACCATTGGGGATGAAGGTCCAATTCCTCTCCTGATTTCCATGCTTGTCCTCAGATGGTTGAGTGACCGATTTTTTATGCCTGATTTAGGAAAAAAATTCCTTTTGACTCGAGATGCCTAATTAGACCTGGAGGTAGTGCATAGTTTCATTACACCCCACCCAGGGGTCCCTTCCTATTCGAATGTTTTCACCGTTCCCAACCTGCCATGACAATCCTTGTCCAATAATTTTGAAAGCATCTAAGGTCGCCCTCTAGACTATTGACACATTGCCTCCTTTTTTCTGGGTTCCTTATCCAATTCTCAAGAGGAGTGGGGTCAATGTATTTTCGTTTCACCACTTTTGTCCATAGGTTATTCATGCTGATGATCCTCCACCCTGATTTCGCCGCCATGGAGGATCCAAAAAAGCTATGATGTCTTTTATTCCCCACCCTCCCCCTTCTTTTGGCCTTGCCACTTTTCCCAGGAAATCCAGGGTAGCACTGAGTCTTCCTTTGCTCTAGCCCATAGAAATCTGCTACAGATTCTTCTTATCTTCCCCAAAATTCCTTTGGGAACCTAGGTCAGCGCTACCCAATAAACTGGGATTGCTAGAAGGACTGATTTAATTAGAGTTAACCTTCCTGCTTTGGAAAGCCACTTAAAGCTCCAGTGAGAAATCTTGGCCTCAATCTTTGCTATCAACTAATTCCAGTCTTGTTTCCTATAGTTGTCCGGTTTCAGCCAAAACCCCAAGCATTTGAAAGGGTCCCCAAGCTTATAAACATCAGAGGGAAGAACTGAGGTAAGGTGGCTTTCCTCCTATCTATTAAAGCCGTACAGAATGAGCTGCGATTTTCTGAAATTTACTTGCATCCCAGTTGATTTCGTGAAGAGTTCAAGAATCCTCTTAATCTCTTTTATTTCTGACTGATTTCCATTACTGAAGAGTAAAATATCTTCAACAAAAAGAAGATGCGTGATGCATAAATTGATTACGACCTCCAGACCTTTAATTACTCCTTCCCTTTTGGCTTTCAGGATAAGTTGGCTCAGCCCTTCTGCAACAGAAGAAAAAGCAGAGGAGACAAAGGGCAGCCTTGTTTGAGTCCTCTTTTCCCTTTGAAGAATGGAGAGGCAGCTCCGTTTATAAGAACCGCATAATTGGCGTTTTTGATACATCCCATAATCCAATTTATAAAATCAATTTTAAAGCCAGGTGTGTTAACAACATTCGGAGGTAGGTCCAACTGATTCTGTCATAGGCTTTTGACAGGTAGATTTTAACCATTGCTCCTTTTCTTTTCATCAATTCCACACTATGAATTGTCTCCTGAGCCACCCCTATGGCTTCATGAATTTGATGCCCTTCTAGGAAACCAAACTGTTCATTTGAGATACATCTGGACAGGATTGGCTTTAATCGGGTAGCGATCACTTTTGCTATAATTTTATAGATGTTGTTGCATAACGAAATAGGCCTGAAGTCTTCAAACGATTCAGGGTTTTCTTTCTTAGGAATAAGGGCTATGAAGGTTGAGTTAAAAGGCGCATAAACCATTCCTTTTCTTTTGGATTCTTCGATCACCTTTGTTAATTCTAAGCCAATCTGATCAAAGAAATGCTAGAACAATTCTATAGGCCACTCGTCAGGCCCAGGACTTTATCTTTGGCCATATATTTAATGATACTCTCCACTTCTTCAGTTGTAACTTCACCCTGCAAGCCCTCGACTTCATCCTCCTCCACATAACGAAGAAAACACTGGGCTGTATTGATAACTTCTGCTAATGTAATCTCTCCTTGCTCAGCATATAAATTTTTAAAGTAGTTCCTCCCCATGGTCGAGAGAGATTCAAAAGTATTGGCTTCTGTACCTTCCTCATCCTTTAGCTTCCATATGGTATTCATTATCTTCCTCCCTTTTGCGTAATTGTGAAAAAATTTGTATTTTCATCTCCAGCTGATAGACAAATTGCCCTGCTTTTCAACCTCCATTCCTCTTCTCTATCCAAAAGGATTTGACTTCTTTGCTTTTCTAACAACAATATTCTATCCTTCGACTCCTGAGATTCGTAACCATTCGAATCAGGATTTTCCAATTCCCCAAGCTCCAGTTTGATACTGTTTAAGACTTCATTTTGATTTTGCTTCCTCTTTTTGCCCAAACCATCGTGGCCTTTTTCAGCCTTTTCAAATTTTCCATGAAAAGGACACTCTTATCTTCCATGGTGTCCCTACTCGAGTGTTGCCAAGATTCGTTAAAGATAGTTCTGAAAGATTCCTCCTGCATCCATGAGGCATTGAATTTGAAAGGTGATGTCGGCTTAAGAGGAGGCTTAGACAGTTCGAGTAAAACTGGGAAATGATCCGAATTTCCCCCCTCTCCAACCCATTGTCTGAATACCGGAATTCTGGAGGCCAGATCTTCACTCAGAAAGAACCTGTCAAGTCTTTTTGCTATTCTAGCTTCACATGTTCTATGATTTCTCCATGTAGGTTTCAGCTTAATCATGTTTGCCTCGATCAGATTATGCGATGAAAGGGCATTCAAAAAGAAACCTGATAGGGGGTCTTCTCTAGCTGAAGGCCCCCAAGCCTCAATGATCCCAATGGAGAAATTAAGATCTCCTCCTAACATCAGATTCTGATTTTTCATCACTGCTTTAGCCAGAAGGTTGTTCCAAAAAGGGACTATTTCCTGACATGACCTATATATATTTAATATTAATAGAGGGATGTTGAATTCAAATGTCGCGGCTTCTATCCCCAAAACATGATTCATCACCCATATATTGATGAGTTTCATTCTTCCTTCCCTGAAGCCTGTGGCCAGGCCTCCTGAGTGACCATTGGAGTCCAATGCTTGAAATGCCACCCCGGGAGAGTGGAGCATAGAGATGAAACCACTTCCGAGCTTAAGCCTAAGGTCTCTTGCAGCATGATTACTTCTGGATTATAACGTTGTACCAACTCCTTCAGAGCCAGTTTTTTGGGTTTACTGGCTAAACCCCTACAATTCCAAGAAAGCACAATCATTTTGACCCATCTCCACAGGGTTTCGCTGCTCTAAGCACCCCAGGAAATGACAATTGTTTACCATCTGCCACGTCGAATTTTGCTTTTACCTGAGCCTTAGACAAAAGAGACTTCCGACCCCTTGACTTCTTCATAGAGATCTGTGGCACCTCCATACCTAGGCCTCTGATCAGGTCTCCAGAAGCTGGTCTTTTGTTGAGGGATCGCAGGTTATAATGACATACAGGTTTGGCAAGAGAGATTGTTATATTGCCGGTATCATATGGAGCCTCTTCACAGTTCAGATTGATCTTGGGTATGGATGCAATGATGTTTTCTACCCGCGAGTGTTAAACAGATGACAGACTATGCAAATTTGATTTTAAGCATGCATCTTTTTCTTCAAAAGGAGGAGGTATAGAAGGAAAACAAGAGTCTATATGCGTACCCATCGTGACTTTACGGATGCCTTCAGAAACTTCTTTTGAGATTGTCGGTGCTCCGTTCCCTGATCCACTAGGAGATCCTTCTCCAACTTCTAGACGCAGGGCCTGATGTGTCTGCAGCTGATCCTTCGTCTTCTCAATTTTATCCACTTCCATAGCATTCTCCACTTGGACCGCCTCAGTTTATTTTCCTGTTGATACCACCTCTGTTTCGGCTTTCTTTTGTCTCCTCCTACGACGAAAACCAAGAGGGCAATCCCTTGCAAGGTGTCCATACTCATGGCATTTATGACACCTAGCAGGTGTTCATAGTCCAAAGGCTGATCAAAACTGAGGTCTTTGTACTGAATTTTTATAGTTTCCGCTAGGCCTTCTCCTGGGTTTAGATCGACCAAAATCCAGGCCATGGCTTTATTCCTTGTTTCTATGAAAGCCATATCTGTTTCCAGATAAGTGCCCTACTTGTTACTAATGGACCTGAAAACTGATTCTACCCATAGGAAGGGAGGTAGACCAGGGGCACAGACCCAAACCAGGAAAGATTCTACCTTTTCGCGCCGTGCATCGAGTAGTGGTGTCCATCGCATGAAAAGAACAAGATGGTTCCCAAACACCCAATTTTTCACCATCACCCAGTCCGCCATTTCCTTCTTTTCGAAGCGAATCACAAATCATCCTTTTGCTAGAACTGAGACATTGAATAATTTATTCGGGGTTGCCTACCATTATTGTTCTACCCAATTTTGTATGAAATTGGCTGAATATTTTTTCCCCCGGGCTCGTCCTACCAATGTACATTCCGCCACCTCCATAGCTTCCTCTATTTGGACATCCACCCCCAGAACAAGATTTGCTTCTGGCTTTTTCTTGATTAATTTCTGTTTCTTTCTCTTCTCCCCAGCCTACCTATTGCCTGTACCCTCTTCCCTTCCCTAAGCGACGACCTCCCCATCTGCCGCTTCTGTTTGCTGCGAGAAATCCTTCTTGCTTGCTGGTGTTGATCCTGATGGTATCTCTGAATCAATACTTCCTACAATACCCCTGGCCCGTGCTCCTTTGTCCACTCCCTTTCCTAAACCCTCCTTTTCTGGCTGAGTTCCTACATAGTCTCCCGAGCCATCCTTCCTATGCCCCTCATCCATTTCAGATTCCACTATTTCTGGCTCAGATATCATGCTAGGGTTTACCAAAACCCTTGCTATAGATGATCTCGTTACAGGCAGCGATTTGCCTTCTTTGACCAGCCCTAGATCCGCTTTGAGCTCATCAATCAGGTTCTTCCAATACTAGTTTTTAGGGTCGTGGCCGAAGACCACATCTTCAAGACTTCCAGAATAAGGATGAGCAGTAAAGAGGGGTTTTGTATTACTTACTTGGGAGACTTCTGCCTGGGGGGAACCCTTCTTCTGAGTATTCTGCTCTTGGAGGTTTAATTGAACAGGGGCCTCCTGAATTCCTTGCCCTACCAGCCCCAAACTATCTTCCAAAAATTCGATCGAGGCCCTATTGCTCCATGGCTCTTGCAGATCTGGACTCTGCTTCGATAGCCCATGGTGACTGCTTGACCCAAAAAACTATTCAATGTTTTGGATCGTTAGGTCTTTTCCCCACACCGACAGAATATCTTTTGGTTCTGGTTCGAGCTCGACTGTCTCATTAGGGTTAACCATGGTTAATGCTCCTGCTTAGACCCTAATACCGCCAAAAAAAACCGTTCCAGGCTTCAGTAACAAGGTAAAACGGAGAGAACGACAGCTATGATTTCCGGCGGACAGAGACTTAGGCTGTTTTCTGATGTCGAGAAATGCGAAACCACGATGACCGTCCACGATTTCACCCAGAGCCTTCAGATCCAGCCAGATGTCATCCTCTGCTGCCTTCTCCAGCTGCTCCTTCTGCTTAACCCTCGTTGCGATTGACCATCTTCCAAACCAATCTTTAATTTTGCGAGGAAGCCTTAGACTCTCGGCCCTATTGGCCGCAGCGCTCACGCCTGCGACCATGACCTAGGACCTGCGGCTCCATCCTCCTAAAAACCTTACATTTTTATTAACAATATAATTGTTCATGAGCACTTAAAATATATAAAAAATAAGTAAGTTTATTCACGAATATATATTATATATAATAAATAATAAAATAATAATGATTATGATATCATAATATCACAAATAATATATAATTAATTTATTTTATATAATACTATTATGTTTGTGATTATATTATACAATAATAAAATTATTACATTTGTGGTTATATATAGTGTATATTTTGTTAGTGATATATATGAATAACTAATATACACTCTATAAAACAACAAATGCAATATTTTTTATAATATTATATATGGTATAAATAACTAAGGAATTATAATCATAAATATATTAGTATTATATAATTAATTTTACAAAATATAATAAAATAATATATATATATAAGTATATATAATATAGTAAAAAATAAATACACATATATATTTTGAATAAGTTTAATGGTTACCAACGTGCGCTTTTTTCTAGGAGGTCATAGATTTCAATCTAAAGGAGGGTACAATATGTACATCTCTATAGACTTTAACAATCAAATTGTTGTGAAGAGGGGTCTCTTGTTTCACAAACAAGGGGATCTCATGCACCAATTTGGTGTTTGTTTTGGTTGTAATTTTCAAATTAGGTTGTTATTATTATTAGTATTTACTTGGATGGAGTCACATGTGGTGGTGCGAGAATGTCTCCCACACGTTTGGAGGATGCCAATAGAACCACCCACACATGTTTGGGATTGTAGGCAGGAATGGGATGATGGGTTTTGCAGTTAAGTTGTCCCATTTGTAAGGAAACCTTAGATATGATTCAGTAAGAACGATGGCATGGAGCAACATTGTGACAAGAATTAGGATGCGACTTCTTATAGTTAATCTCCTACTCAAGCATGCTAATTTCATGGAAGAAGAGGGCAATTCTAGTAGCTCTATGGACACTAGAATAGGCCTCGTTTTAGCTCTTTTGTGCAACCCTTGATTCTAACAGTTAATATCTATTTTTTTATTAATTAATTAACATGTTCATATTTTTTGTGTGTTATTATTTTGGAGTTTGGTCTACACGTAAACTATTATGGATCCTTCAAAACATTTGAGAAAGAAATGCATGTGGTTTCTCTAGTTGTCTCCATCTCCCAAATTATGACACTTAGTATAGCCATTGATTTGTGTTAAAAATTAATATCCCTAATGTTGGTACCATAAATATTTTCTTTTGGTAATTTTTGCTTCTTGACAATAGAAGATTTTAGGATGTTTGATTTTATACTCCCTTAGGTCAGGCTAGCCTTGTCAATTTATTTGGGCCTCTGTATCTTCAAGTGTGTTGGTAGTTCTTTTTCCATCATTGGTATCTCACCCACTCCTAAAAATTTTAGGATACCCTTGTCATCCCCATAAAGGTATTGTCTTTGAGTTTCTACCCCATAAGTTGTCCACACATGCTTACTTTTTCTCTTCAGTTCTCGACTCTATGTCCCCTACACTCGTTTCATCTTGATTGGCCCTCCTTTACATCTTGCAAATTCCAGCCTCCCCCAGTGAGGCAAGTAAGAAAAGGGCTTGACCTTGAGTGCAACAAACAAGGTCCCTATGTATCCCCCCCCTCTTATGTCAAACATCAACCACCCTTGCAAACCCTTCAATGCATATTAAGATCCGAGATTGATGCCATCAAGTAGGCCACACATTTCCAATGTAGATTCCCCATGGAGATCAAGGCCAATGTGTCCACCATGGATGAGATATCAAAAGAAAAAGATAGAAATTATCTAAGGATGACCTATAGGTCAAATTCAAGGAGTGGATCCTCGGCCTCAACAACTCTTAAAAGTGTATAAATTTTGATAGAATTGAAATTGATCAAGAAATTTAATCTAAAATCAAGAGACACAATTCTACTCTACTGATCCGCGGAATGAATTCCACAATTTAGAAAAACACGCATAGATATGCAATAAGAAAACCACAAATACACAGTGAGTTCGATGGAACCCAACTAGGAAAAACCCCTCAAGCCCGTTTCATTAATCAATGAATTGAGAAACTATTACAGTTGCTAACTCCAATTCTAAGCTCAACTCACAAAAGAATAATTGTTCTCTTGCTCAATGAACAAGCTCTCACCAACACTTAACCAAATATTTTCTCACTAAGACCCCTATTTCCTTGTGCAAATCCTGAGGAAAATAAACCTTGTTCTTTAATAATTTCCTCCAAAATGATTGTGTAATTCCAAAGGATTGATCATTGATTGCATGCAACATATATACACTTAACACTAGTTTACTGCTGACGTTACACTACCTTAGAATCTCCACCACAACTGAGAAATTTGAATTCCTTGCATGCATGAGCTATTTTTGGTTGATTGATCAATTAACTGGATGATCTTTGAGTTAGATTGTTGTCCCAACGCACAATTGACCTCCAACTAGTTCTATTAACTGTTAGAACTAGTTTAAATGAGTATAACTGGAAATAACTGAATTGGATTGCTATAAATTAGAAATCAACACATGCAAAATGAACTCCAAGCCCACTAACTCGAATTTACTAAACTAACTGAGTGACAAGAGCCATGTCACCTCAGTTAACTGCCTCCAAGTTATCTGTTGATGTGGAAATTTCAATTTTTTCTCAATTTGACCAAGGTTAAGTCAAATTGAGACTTTCTTGCTACACTTCTCAACACTCCCTCTTAGTAAGAAAGGGATTATCAACCCCCCTATCTTGCATCTGTGGAATTCAAACTTCCCTCTTTGACAAAGCCTTTGTCAAGATGTCAGCATCTTGTTCCTCAGTTGGAATGTACTATAACAACATAATTCTCCTCTACACATAGTCCCGCAAACAATGATACCAAATATCATGTGTTTGGACTTGTCATGAAATACCAAATTCTCAAAGAGATTAATGCAACTATGATTGTCACAATATATCATTGTCGGATCCATCTCTTGACTAAATAGTCCCACAAGTATTTTCCTCATCCAGATTGCTTCACATATTGCTTGACTTACAACCATGTATTCAACCTCTACTAAGTTGAGCGCCACAAACCTCTGCTTCCTGCTGTACCAAGAAATAGTTGTGAACCCAACACTGAAGATAACTCCTAATGTACTTTCTTGTCAGATGGAATCCCTACCCAATTTGCATCAGTGAAGCCTTGCAACTTCACTCCCTATGTCCTTCTGTACCATAATCCATACTGGGTAGTGCCTCTAAGGTAACGTAAAACATGCTTTGCTGCCTACCAATGCAATTTGGTCGACCTAACCATAGCTCGGCTCAACTGGTTGACTGGATAACACATATCTGGTTGTGTGTTCACAAGATACATCAATGAATCCACTAACTACTGTTAAATGGTAGCATCAACCTCTTTACCTGAAGTGGCATTTCCCTTTCTCTAGTTTGTCGCTAGAGGTGTCTCCATGGGCTTACAACTCTCCATGAAAAATCTACGCAATATTTCGGTGGCATACTTTCCTTGAGACACAAACAATTTCCCATCACCTTGCCATACTTCCAGCTCGAGGAAGTAGTGCATGAGACCCATGTATTTCATCTCAAATTACCTTGCAAGGTCCTCCTTGCAAGAGTTGATCAACTACTCATCACTTGTCAATATTAAATCATCAACATATAAAAAAACGATAAAAAATTTACCTTCTACCAAAATATGATAGTGGTTCACATCTGCTTCACTTTTGGTGAAGCCCAATCTAGTGAGATAACTATCAATTCAAGTGTACCAATCTCGGGGTGCTTGTTTGAGACAGTACAATGTTCGCATGAGTTTGTAAACATGAGATTCCCAATCAAATGTCTCAAAAAAATTTGGTTGCTATATGTACACTTCCTCCTCAATAACACCATTGCGAAATGTTGATTTTACCTCCATCTAGTCGATCTTCCACCTCATTTGGCAACGAGTGCAAGAATTGATCTAATGGATGAATACCTTGCTACGGGAGCAAAGGTTTCCTCATATTCAATTCCCTCAACTCGAGAGAATCCTTCGGCCACAAATTTGGCCTTATACTTCTCTATGCTTTTGTTTGTTGCATGCTTAACATTGAAGATCCATTTCGAACCCACAATTGATTTTTCCTCTGGTCTTGGGACCACTTCCCAAACACTATTCTTTACGATGGATTCATATTCTTCCACCATTTCATCAACCGAAACTGGTTTCTCAATTGCTTCCTCAAAAGAGGATGGCTACGTCTCTACAAGTTCAGTCATTATATCCATGTATCCAGTGTACCTCTCAGGTGACCACCTTTGACTGCGCAAATTTGAATAAGATCCCATATTCTCCCTTGCATCATTTACTAGTCTTTTAGCTTCCCTGGTTATTTTCTATCTTCTATAGATGGTTATGCTTGATTGGATGTCTCCATTCTTCCTCCTCTCTTCTCCTCCATTTGTGATTACTCCACAAATTTATGAGGCTCCTCCTTTGGAGTTAAAATCTCCTCTTCTAGTGGGATCTGAAGCTCTCTCTCAAGAGAGCATCTCATTATTTTCTCCTCATCAAACTTTACATCCCTCTGCACAACTGTCATTTTGAGGGAAGGTAATGATCAGGTGCTCAAGTTTATTCTTAAAAATCAAAGTGTTAGAATCTTGTTAAAATTAGCTTCAAATCGAAGAGCTCATCATTCTGAATCCAACGGTGTGAATGGCACTCAAATTCGAGCTCGTATGCAGAAGTTAGAGCAAGTCAAAGTTCAATTTTGACTTATCTACATGGCAAGATTGGATGACATGGCAAAGCCCTTCCATGAATGAGGAGGCGCCAAGTGGTATGTTGTCATTAGCCCCTGCAAATCACAAATCGTAGTCACAGGCAGAAAGGCATTATAAAATTGGCCCCATAACAGGTTGGGACGCGATGCAATAAGGCAATCGCAAATCGTAATCACAATCAGCGAGGGGAAGGTATTGCTAAAATTGGCCCCCAACAAGTTGGGTTGCGATGCGATATCGCAGGAAAAACAAGGTTATAGACTTTAAGACCTTGATTCTCCGTTGATTGTGATGAGCGGTGCACTGCCCAGACGCCATGATTTATATATTCTATATAATACTCTCATCAGGTCCACAATATCGATATCACAACATGTTGTCGTGTTAACAAGACCTTCAACCCGCCAAACTTCGCCGATTGCGATTTGCAATACAACCGACATAATATAGCCCATCGTGCGACGTAATATTCACTCAGTTAGCATATTTTGGAGTGAATTTGTGGGTTTCTATTGGTTTTGGAGCAATTTGTGGAACAAATAGTGGGAGAACTAGGAGAAGTCATAACTTCTTCAGTTCTTATCCAAATTGGATGCAAAAAAATGCTAGATAGACATTTTTGAGCATTCTGAACTAATTGAGATGGATTCCAGAGGCATTTGAGCATTGTAAACACACTTTTGTTGTAATTTTGAGTATAATAGATAGGCCCAAGCATTGGAAGCTGGACCAAGGAGATATAGCCCAGGAGGGGTGAACTCCTCATCAAATATCTGCGTTGTGTGTTGTATTTTGATGTTCTTTGTTGTTATTTTGTTGTTGTTCAACACATGTTTTATGTTAAAATGTTTATAAAATTTACATAAGAAACTCTCATGGGAATCAATTAATTAAACAAAAATAGTTAATCCTTAAGCACTTGATAAGCAAATGATAAGCATCTTGGGTTTTTATTCTGAACGGGGAATTATCATAGCATTACAAATTTGCTCCATTTCAGATCAAGTTGGTATCAAAGGATTGGTTTTTGCTTACTAGATTTTCTTTGTGAAAGAAGGATTTAATTGTTTGCAAGTTTATGTCATGCTTACAAGGTTAAATCTCAAAAGAGGTGAAGGAAAGTTGGTTAGAAGCCCTGAAGTTGGGTCAAGTGGAAGAAGAGAAAGGTTTCCAAAGTCTTCTACACCAGTACATCCTCAAGTTGCATTTGAGTCTTCAGAGACCATGTTTCATGAAGGAGGACTTTTCATGACAGAAGATGAGAAGACTTTCAGAAAGGATTTCTTTGATATGACAGAGATGGTGAAGGTCCTCTATGAAGAGAGGAATAGCAGATTTCAAGGAGAAAGTTCCAAACCTCCTGTTGAAAATAGCAACAAGAAATGCTAAAAATAAGATTGCTATAAATAGCATTTCAAGATATACCCCAACTCTGTTGGAAATAGCAAAAAATAGAAATGCTGAAAATAGCATTGATATAAATAGCATTTCAGAATATATTCCAATTTTGATTTGTCCTTGAATCAAAATTGAGAATTAAAATTCGAATTTAGTCTCACTAGCTGTTTGAAAAATAATTAATTAATTCATCTTGAGTTAATTAGTTGGAGAAAATCAAACATGAAGTCTTTGTGAAGACATGCAACAATTATCCCTTTGATTGAGGAAGTTATTCCTTAATTAAGGATATAAGGATGAGTTGTATTTGATTTGTAATTAGTTAGCTTAGTTAACTGAGTTAAGTCAGGTTAGATTATTTCCAAATAGTTTGTGGAATTAATTGTGAGTTCAGTCAGTTAATTCATGCATGCATGCAACTAGTGTTCTCCAGATAACTAAATATTCTCTCATAAATAACTCATGCATTTCAGTTCAGAGAAAGACCCAGTTGAGATTAAAGACAGGGACATTGTACTATCAGTTGGAGGAATTTTCATGTAAAGGAAACTCAGCCATGCATAAGGAATCAACTCCTTTAGGATTGTGCAGTTATTTCAGAGGTCAGTGTTGTGTGTGAGGTGAGAATCACACAGGTTGCAGCTGGAGGACCCAGGAGAAACTGCGCAAGGAAATAGGAGGCTTGGAGGACTTAAGGAAGGCATATGTGTTGTCTATTCTGTCTATAAGCAACAGTGAGGGATTGTACTGAGAGCTAAAGCTTTGCGTAATCCTGAGATATTTCCACTTGTATGATAATACATATATCAGGGTTTTTAGCTAAGGCTTTCCCCAAAGTATTCTTGTGTTTCATGTGTATGATTTCTTCTTCTATGTTATATGTGTTTCGATTGATCTTTCTCAAATTGATTAAGCTTCCACAAAGTCTGATAGTAGAAGTAGATCAAGTATTTTTCTTTAGTACATTGCATTATCAGGTGATCTATAGTGAGAATTTCTACATGATATCAGAGCTAGCTGATCCATAGAGAAATTTCTACATGGTATCAGAGCTAGCTGATCCGTAGAGAAATTTCTACATGGTATCGGAGAAAAGGTGATTAAAGCGGAGAACAATATACAAAGAAGGGAGAAATTCGAAGTTTGAAGTTCTTGATTGTAGGTACAAAATTGATTTCTTATTACATCTCAAAGTTCACCAATGGCGTTCAATGGCTTGAGACTTGAGTATGCCATGGATGGCAGCTCGAATTACATAGCCTGGAAGGATCACATGGAATCGGTATTAGAGGACAATAGTTTAAAGGACTTCATTGATCAAGAAGTCCCAAAGCCAGCGGTAGCTAATGCCCAAGAATTGGCGGAATGGTGTGGCGAGAGCGAGGAGGATTCTTCTAGAGGGAGTTTGAGACCATATTGTCCTGAGTCTCCATGGGAAGGAGACACCATTTTCAATGTGGAAGACATTGAAGGATCTATTTCAGAACAACAGCGACCAAAGGAAGCTGGCACTGAAGGACAAGCTTTAGAAAATCAAGTGTGAAAAGGGCAACATGACCTCTACATATATGAACAAGCTCACCACCTGTAAAGATTAGCTTGGAAGTGTAGGAATCACGAAAATCAATGATGACATGGTGAGTATTTCTCTCCTCGGTCTTCCTAAGAGCTGGCATAGCTACCAGGACTTAGTGAATGGAAGAGAGAAACTGCCAGATTAGGAACGACTGTGGTCAGATTTGATGCAGGAGGAGATTAGGAGAAGCACCAGAGATGGTTCTTCATCTAAGGAGGATGAAGAAAATCTAGCCTTAGCCAGTAAGGCAAGGAAAGGGAAGGAGAAGGATTCCCATTTCAAATCAAGTTCTTCCCATGGTGGGTAGAAGATTGAGAAATCTAAAGTGCGATGCTTTAATTGTCATGAGGTGGGCCATGATGCAACAAATTTTCCATTGAAGAAATGCAAGAAGGGATCCTCGGAAGGATTTGAAGGTGAGGCCATAGCCTCTCAGTTCGAGTTGGATTTTACCCTCATCGCATGCATGGTTTCATCGATGATGGGTTGTGGTTGGTTTCTTGACAGTGGAGCCTCATTCCACATGTCCAGCGATAAGAGTTTGTTTAGTACCTTGGAGGAGAAATACCTCTAGATGTGCATAGATATGGGTAATGATGAAAGGTATAATGTTTCAGGAGTGGGCACAGTTGACTTTCAGAGGGAGCATGGAACTCTCATTACCTTGAAATATGTGAAGTATCTGCCTGGACTGAAGAAGAACTTGGTATTGATCATGATGGTGGAGGACAAAGGCTACGATGTTTTCTTCAGTAAGGGAAAGGTCTTCCTTAGACACATCACCACGGGTCAGGTGAAACAGATCAGTTCATAGGTATAAAACCTGTATGCTCTTGAGGTTCAAGATGCATGCAAAGCCTTAAGGAGCAAGGAAAATGTTGGAGACTTGGTGGTTGAGAGGGAGAGTACATTACCTCTCAACATGCAGTGCTAGAAGAAGTCTCAAACAATTATGGAGAAACCACAATTGGTGAAGCAACTTCAGGAGGTTATGAAGTAGCCACAACTAGAGAAGCCAATAGGAGACCGAGTGGAGGCATCCACTCATACAGAGACCTGCAGTAGGGGGGAATTTCAAGCCAAGTGGGCAGAGGGATCACATGTAGGCATACCTCCAGGTGTGAGGTGGGGCAATGTGAAGTGATAGTCCCAAGGGGGTTGAAATAGGGGCAAGATCCTTTAGGTACCTAACCTCTTTGATTAGACCTTGCTACGGGAGCCTCGATGAGGAGTAAAAGGACTGGCTGAGTGGGTAGAGTTAGATGCGGATGGAGCAACAGAAGGAGCTTTAGCATCAGAGGGAGTTTCTAGCCCAACAGGGAGATCAGTCACTTACTTCTCAGTAACTGAGTTGCAGTGCAGTAGTGGGCAGCATGATGCAACATGATGAGAGGAGGTGCAGTGCGGATGCAGTACTGGGAGAAAGGACCAGCAGTAGCACGGATGCAGCAGGAGGAATCAATGTGATTGATGCAGTTAGAGATAAAAGTGATAGAGGCTAGAGTAGTCAGATATTGAAGAGCATAGAGGTGTAGAGTTTTTAGTCGACAGAGGCAATAAAAGTTTGATACTTTGATGATGGAGGCATCAGTCTAATTCAGGTTGTATATTTTTTGTTTATGGAGTCGCTGGAGCAACGACACTTGAGAGAAGTGTTACATGTAGAACGTTCCAAAGGTTCAGGATCGGGTTCGAGTTGAATGCCTTTCTTGTTGAGAGGGAGTGTTGAAAATAGCAACAAGAAATGCTAAAAATAGCTTTTCTATAAATAGCATTTCAGGATATATTCCAATTTTGATTTGTCCTTGAATCAAAATTGAGAATTAAAATTCGAATTTAGTCTCACTAGCTGTTTGAAAAATAATTAATTAATTCATCTTGAGTTAATTAGTTGGAGAAAATCAAACATGAAGTCTTTGTGAAGACATGCAACAATTATCCCTTAATTAAGGAGATAAGGATGAGTTGTAATTAGTTAGCTCAGTTAACTGAGTTAAGTCCAGTTAGGTTAGTTCCAAACAATTTGTGGAATTAATTGTGAGTTCAGTCAGTTAATACATGCATGCATGCAACTAGTGTTCTCGAGATAACTGAATATTCTCTCATAAATAACTCATGCATGTCAGTTCAGAGAAAGACCTAGTCGAGATTAAAGATAGGGACATTCTACTATCAGTTGGAGAAATTTTCCTATAAAGGAAACTCATCCACGCAAGGAATCAACTCCTTCAGGATTAGGCACTTATTTAAGAGGTCAGTGTTGTGTGTGAGGTGAGAATTACATAGGTTGCAGCTTGAGGACCCAGGAGAAACTGCACATGGAAATAGGAGGCTTGGAGGATTGAAGGAAGGCACCTATGTTGTCTATTCTATCTATGAGCATTAGTGAGGGATTGTACTGAGAGTTAAAGCTTTGTGTAATCCTGAGATATTTTCACTTGTATGATAATAAAGATAACAGGGTTTTTAGCTAAGGCTTTCCCTAGAGTATTATTCTGTGTTTCATGTGTATGATTTCTTCTTCTCTGTTATATGTGTTTTGATTGATCTTCCTCAAATTGATTAAGCTTCCACAAATTTTGATAGTAGAAGTAGATCAAGTATTTTGCTTTAGTACATTGCATTATCAGGTGATCTACAATGATAATTTCTACACCTCCCAAAGGAGAAGGCTCTTCAGGAGGAGGTAATGGGAATGGAGAAAAACCTCCACCCTCTCTACCATCTTCTTCATCTTCTACTTCACAAGCATCTTCATATTCTTCCACTAATACAATCCTTACTCATACTCATTATCATTCTTTAAAAGGAACTGGTAAATTACCTTTTCTAAAGCTTGATGTTAAATTTGAGTTGCCTATGTACAATGGAGAAGTTAATGCAGAAAAGTTGGATAACTGGATTCGTCAGTTGGAGGTGTATTGTAGAATTTAGAACCTTCAAGAGGATGATATCAAAATTCAATTGGCTTCATCAAGAATGGAGGGTGCAACACTCATTTGGTGGGAACCAAGGACTCAACATGAGATCAAAAAACATGGTAAGATCTCTATTACTTGGTCTGATTTCATTGCTGCTATAAAAAGAAAATTCTACCCTTTAGCTCATATGAAAAAAGATATTATGAATTAAAAAAAATTCAGACAATTAAAAGGTCAAAACGTGCAAGAGTATACTCGATTTTAGGAGAAGATCTCTTATGTTAGGAGTAGACTTGCAGTCACAAGACACTTTGTTGAAATATATAGGAAGTTTGCATAACTATCTTCGACATACCATTCTTATGTTTAATCCCACTAAACTTGATGAGGTCTGTGTTCAAGCTACACATCTCGAAGTAAGAGGGAAAAATGTACAAGAAGAAGATAAGAAGAAGCCATTCCAAAGTGGTGAAAAAGGGAAGAAATTTAAAGGAAAGTAGAAGAAAAATGCTTCTGTTAAGAAAGAAGGGGAGAAACTTGTATGCAAGAATTGTTCCAAAGAGGGCCATGATGAAGCGCATTGTTGGAAGCTTCATCCAGAATTACGATTGAAGAAGTTTAACAATAAATGGAAATAGAAGAGCAACGTTGTTGTACAACAAGACTTGGGTTCTAACTCAGGTGATGAAACCAAGATTGTAGCCACGGTCACTAAGGGAAAAGCCATGGTAAAAGCAAGCAAAGAGGAAGTCATGGCAAGCAACCAGTGGAACAAATAACTCCAACAACGTTTCAAATGAGGAAAACATAATTGAGTGGTTCCATATCAGAGTTATTTCCAAACACACCAAGATTGATACGTTATTTGACACTGGATCCCATGCCAATTTAATTTCTACAGACTTGGTCAAGAATTTGAATCTGGAAACTATGCCTCATCATAAAACGTATCCGTTGAGTTGTATAACCAAGGATGCAAATCTTCAGTTCACAAGGAAATGTGTTTTCAGGTTTTCAATCACTGCCAATTTCATCGATGAAGTCGAATTAGATGTGGTGCCACTAGATATTTATGGAATTGCGCTGGGAAGTCCGTATCTGTATGACAGGAAAGCCATTTTCCATATATTTGAGAACAAATATCATTTTTTCAAAGGCAGAGTAGAGTATATTGTGAGAGCTCATTGCGGGAAGCTTAATCTGTCTTTGGCAAGCACAGGGAAAATGAAACGATTGGTCAATTCTAGCAAAAGTTTCATGCACCTTATGATCAAGAAGAAGAATGACACAGAGCATGAATCCTTTGCAGGTTGTGACGTGAAGCTGAAAGACAAATTGGTTGATGTGGTCAATCAATATGGGGATATGTTTCAAGAACCAAAGGGATTGCCACCAAAAATGGGAATTCAACACGAAATTCAGCTACAACAAGACTGTCCACTCCTAAATATCCGTATGTATCGAATGTTAATTCTGGAAAGTTTAGCAATTAAGAAACAAGTCCAGGAATTGTTAGATAAAGGTGTATTTTGTCCCTTTACTTCGCCATGTGGTTCACCAATTTTTTTGGTACCCAAGAAAGATGGAACCTGGCACATGTGTGTAGATTATCGAGCTTTGAATAAAATTACCATAAAAAATCGATACCCACTGCCCAGAATATATGATTTTCTAGATCAGTTGAAGAATGCAAAATATTTCACTAAATTAGACTTGAGAAGTGGATATCATCAAGTTAGAATAGTTGAGGAGGATATTTGGAAGATTGCTTTTAAAACCAAAAAGGGATTGTTTGAGTGGTTGGTTATACCTTTCAGTCTTTGCAACGCTCCAGCGACATTCATGAGAGTTATGAATGACGTTTTAATATCCTTTCTTGATGAATTTGTAATTTCTTATTTATATGATATTTTGATATTCAATAGATCACGAGAAGAGCATGTCAAGCATGTGAGGAAAGTGTTGGATGTCTTGAGAAAAGAAAAATTATTTATGAAGATGTCTAAATGTGAATTTGGGAAAACTTCCTTAGTGTATTTGGGCCACATAGTTGGAGGAGGTGAGCTGAAGAACGACCCCTCTAAATTTTTGGTCATTGTGAATTGGCCAATACCCAAATCAGTCACAAAAGTAAGGATTTTTCTGGGAGCAACGCAACACTGGAGGAAGTTCATTGCTGATTTCTCTTCCATAGCAGCTCCACTACATTATTTGACCATCGTGAAGGTTGTCTTCCAGTGGGGAGGCAAACAACAAAAGCCATTCGATGATTTAAAACAAAAGATTAGTTCAGCGCTAGTTTTAGCATTGCCAGATTTGAAACAACCATTTGAAATACACATAGATGCAAGTGACTACACCATGGTTGCAGTTCTTTTACAACATGGTAAGCCCATTTCATTTCATTTTGAGATTTTTAATGGTGTTGTTATTAACTATCCTACATATGATAAAGAGCTTTACGCATTGGTGAAAAGTGTGAATAAATGGAAGCATTACTTGATGGGAAAAGAAACCATTATTCACACTGATCATCAACCTTTGCAATATTTGCAATCTCAAACAAAATTACAATAATAAAGGCACTTTCGTTGGATGGGATTCTTACATCAATTCCACTTGGTAATCAGGTACAAGAAAGGTATTTATAACAGAGTTGTTGATATGCTTTCTAGACCGGTTGTTAATGTAGCCATTTTACTCAAGAATCATTATTTTTTGCCTGAAAGTTATGTTGAATAATACACACATGATGCTGAATTTCAAGAGGTATATTCAAACTTGAGTCAAGGCCACTAAGTTGAGGAATTAGACTACCATCTACATGATAATATGTTGTATCATTTGGGAAAACTTTGTGTTCCACAAGAAGAAAGAGTAAACGTCACAAGGGAAGTGCACACTTCTCTTATTGTTGGACATTTCAGTGTAAGTAAAACAATGGAAAATCTTTAGAGGTATTTTTACTGGCCTCGTATGCTTGAAAGTGTGTCACGTTTTATCAGAGGTTGTTCATTGTGTGCAGTCAGTAAGCCTAATAATAGGAAACTAGGATTGTACACACCACTTCCAGTGCCTTCACGTCCATGGGAGAGTATTTCTATGGATTTTGTAGAAAGTATTCCTTTATCAAGAAAATGTCATGATTATTTGTATTTAGTTGCGGATAGTTTCAGCAAGATGTACGTACCATGCCTTGTAAAAAAAAAATTACAGCTGAACAAACAACTCAACTTTTCTTTCAAAACGTACGGGTTCATTTTAGATTACCTACTTCTATTGTAAGTGATCGTGATTCTCGATTTGTTGGGAATTTTTGGTCTAATTTATGGAACTTGATGGACACCAAGTTGAAGAAAAGTACAACCTTCCATCCGCAAACATATGGTCAAACTGAAGTGGTTAACGAGACAATTATTCATTTTCTAAGAGGATATTGCAGCAAACATCCTAAGTTTTGGGGATGAACAGTTGCATTATATTCAACATGCTTACAACCGAGTAAAACAATATTCTACTCTAACTTTAACCTTTTGAGGCATGTCTTGGTTATTTGCCTAAATAGCCTTTAGATTTCATCTTTGAGAAATATGTAGTTGTAGATGGACATAGCGACATAGACATAGAAAATAAATTCATTGAGAAAATTCAGTTGGTTCACCAAACAGTTCAAGAACAACTAGAAAAGAGTCAAGGCAAGGCATGATAAGCATTGTGTGGATCATCAGTTTCAAGTAGGTGATGAATTTTGGTTATACATTAGCAAGGAAAGGCTTCAAGGTGAAGGTAAAAATATGAAACCAATCTGTTATGGTCCATTTAAAATTCCGGAAAATATTTGTAATAATGCTTTCAAGCTTGATTTACAGTCATATATGCACATTTATTTCGTTGTTAATGTTGAAAATTTGAGATTGTATGAACCTCCTTTGATTGAAGATCAAGGAGAAAGTGTATAGATTCCATCAATTGATTATTTTTCTCCAGAATTTCTTGATGAGCTTTAGCAAGACACATACTTAACATAAGAATGAGGTCATCAAAGGTACAAATCCATCAAAGGCCAAATGGATTGAAGAGGGGAAGGTGAGGGAACAATACCCTCATCTTTTCAATAACTGAATATAATATTTTGGGGTCTAAAAGGCTTCCAGTGGAGAGGAGTGATTATGTGCTCAAGTTTATGATCAAAAATAAAAGTGATAGAATATTTTTAAACTCAGCTTCAGATCGAAGAGCTCGTCATTCTATATCCAACGATGTGAACGACACTCAAATCCGAGCTTGTATGAAAAAGTTAGAGCAAGTCAAAGTTCAGCTTTGACTTGTCTATATCGTAGGATTGGATGACATGGCAAAGCCCCTCAGCAAATGAGGAGGCACTAAGTGGCTGGCTTCCATTGAACCCCGCATATCGTAAGTCATTGTCACAAGTGAAAAGGCATTATAAAATCGGCCCTAAAACAGGTTGGGGTGTGATGCGATAAGGCAATCACAAATCACAATCACAATCGACAGGGGGAAGGTACTACAGAAATCGGTCCCTGGTAGGTTGGGTTGCAATGTGATATCGCAATCGCATATCATAGGAAAAACAAGGCCGTAAACTTTAAGACCCCAATTCTCCACTGATTGTGATGAGCGATGGACTGCCTGGACGCGATATTTTATATATTCCAGTTAATACTCCTGTCGGGTCCACGATATCGCTATCACAACATCATCGCCATGTTAACAAGACCTTCAGCCTGCCAAACTTCGCCAATTACGATTTGCGATACGACCGACACAATATATTCCGTGGAGTGGCGAAATATTCACTCAGTTAGCGGATTTTAGAGCAAATTTGTGGGTTTCTGTTAGTTTTGGAGTAATTTGTGGAACAAATAGTGGCAGAACTAGGAGTAGTCATAACTTCTTCAGTTCTTATCCAATTTGGATGCAAAACGAGGCTAGATAACCATTTTTTAGCATTCTGAACTCATTGAGATAGGTTTCAAAGGCATTTGAGCATTATAAACACACTTTTGTTGTAATTTTGAGTATAATAGAGAGGCCCAAGCATTGGAAGCTGGACCAAGGATACGTGGGGGGGGGGTGAACTCCTCATCAAATCTCTATGTTGTGTGTTGTATTTTGATGTTCTTTGTTGTTATTTTGCTATTGTTTAGCATATGTTTTATGTTAAACGTTTATAACATTTACATAAGAACTCTAATGGGAATTAGTTAATTAAGTAAAAATAGTTAATCCTTAAGCACTTGATAAGAAAATGATAAGCATCTTGAGTTTTTATTCTGAATGGGGAATTAGCTCAACATTACTAATCTGCTCCATTTCATACCATGTAAGTATATCCAATAGTTGTGTGGAGTTTTGGTGTAACCCACAAAATATCCCAACTCTATTGTTAGCTCAAGTTTCTTCCTCAAATCTTTGGAGACATGACAGTAAACAAAGGTTCCAAAAACTTTGAAATGAGACACATCTGAATTTTCCCCTGAGAAGGCTTCCTTTGACTTAATCATAGCAAGAATATAATGAGGAATCTAGTTCTGGATGTAGACGATTGTGTTACATGCCTTTGTCCACAAATGTAGTGCCAGGTCTTAGTCATGTAGCATAGCTCTCACAACTCCCACAATGCTCTGGTTCTTTCTCTCAGCTACCCCATTCTATTGTGGGTTGTGGGGAGTTGTCAGTTCTCTTGAAGTTCCTTTTTTATCACAAAATTACTTGAAGTAATTTGAAACATACTCCTCCATTTCACTCCTAAAATCCTTCACCTTCTTGTTGGTCTCTTTCTCAACGAGTGCCTTGAATTCTACAAATTTTGAGAATGTCTCATCTTTCTTCTGCATGAAGAAGATACAACACTTTCTTGAGAAATCATCAATAAAGATAACATAGTATTTGTGTCTATCAATTGACGATGTTGAGAAGGATCCACAAACATCAGAGTGGAATCTCTCCAAGACTACATTTTCTTTGTTGTCTCGATCATGGAATGTGGATTTTACATACTTCCCCAAGGTACAACCCTTGCAGATATCATGCTACTCAAGTGATCCTTTAAGGAGGCCAGTGGTTCTTTGCTGCATAATTTTAAGGGCGCCATGGTGCAAATGACCAAGTCTTTTGTGCCAGCGTTCACCAACACCTCGACTCTGCAATTTCTCTACCTTACTACTTAATGCAACAAAATATTCCACATCAAATTTGTACAGGTTCTTTACATGAACCTCGATTTTCGACACCTACCCAGTGGCTATGCGTCTCAGAAATGATTTTGCTTTAATGAAGATTACATCATAGCCACGGTCTTCCAAAACTTCTACAGAAGTGAGGTTATTCTTCAGGCCTAGTACAAACATGACATATTTGAGGTGAAGAGGGGATCCTAACTCCTTGTTAAAGGTTATTGTACCAATCTCAGTAGCACTGTACCTTCCTTTGTCCCCAAGCTTAATATGCATCTAGAGATCTTTCTCTTCCTAGTCACTGAAAAAATCTCTACACCTTGCCATGTGGAACGAGGCACCCTAGTCCAAGTACCACACACTCCCCATCATAGTGTTGGCCATGCATGAAATCAGGGTGAATTCTAACTTGAATTGTGAAGCCAATGCTTCACCTGCTCCTCCTCCTAAGTTCTTCTTGCTAGAATTTTTGTGTGGACACTTTTTAGCGTAGTGCCTGAATTCATGACAATTGAAGCATTTTATTTTGGAAAACTATTTCTTCTTGCCCCCTTGACTGGAATCTAGTTTGGTTTGATATTTCTTCCCTTTTCTCTCCTTTCCCTTTCCAACCAATGCAAAATTTTCTTCATCCTCTCCCTTGGATGAGTCTCCATCTTTGGTATTTCGCCTGATTTCTTCTTGTCCCAAATCAGACCATAAGCATTCCAAATTCAGTAATTTTTCCATCTCATTCACTAAGTCCTAGTAGCTATGCTAGGATTTTGGAAGGCCTAGAAGAGCTAGGCTCACTAGGTCATCTTCTGGAACATTCACACAAACCCCTCTAATATCATACCGAACTTGTGTAAATTTAGAGCGATACTACAGAATAGTATCTTTCTTCTGCATCTTAATGTTTTGAAGTTTGTCTTTCAGGGCAAATTTCCTATGGTCACTACTATATTCAAATAACTCATTAAATGCCTTACACATAGCAAATGGTGTCTCTTTTCCATGGATATTTGAGACAATGTGGTCTCTCACTCCCTCTAGGATTATTCTCCTCACTTTGGCTACATATTTCTTCCAATGGGATGGGTTTTTAGCAGTGGTTGATCCTAGTTTTGGAATGTCTGTCTTGACATGATCCAACAATCCATTGTCATTAACCACTGCCTCCAAGTGATCCTTCCAGGAAATTAAATTCAAGTTTCCTTCCAAGGCATACTCTAATCTCAGTCCATTGAAGGCCATTCTCCCAACTCTAAGGAAATCCTACTACACTGAAGCTACAAATTCAAACCTCCTGAGGAACAACTTAAAAATTCTTGTTCTAATTTGAATTTTGCTCTGATACCATGTAGAAATTTTGATAGAATTGCAACTTCTCTAGAAATTTAATCTAAAATCAAGAGACACAATTCTACTTTACTAATATGCAGAATGAATTCCACAATTTAGAACAACATGCATAGACATGCAATAAGAAAAACCACAAATACAAAGTGATTTCTAAGGGAACCCAACTTGGAAAAACCCCTCAAGCCCATTTTCATTAATCAATAAATTGAGAAACTATTACAATTTCTAGCTCTAATTCCGAGCTCAACCTTTAAAAGAATAACTATTCTCCTTCCTAATGAACAAGCTCTCGCTAACACTTAGCCAAATATTTTCTCACCAAGGCCCCTATTTCCTTGTGTAAATCCTAAGGAAATTAGCTTCTATTCTTTAGGAATTTCCTCCAAAATGATTGTCGAATTCCCAAGGATGGATTATTGATTTCATGCAGCACATGTATGCTCAACACTAGTTTACAACTAATGTTACATTGCCTTAGAATCTCCACCACAGCCGATTAATTCGAATTCCTTGCATGCATGTGCTATTTTTGGTTGATTGATCAGCTAACTAGATGATCTCTGAGTTATATTGTTGTCCCACTGCATAAATGACCTCCAACTAGTTCTATTAATTGTTAGAACTAGTTTAATTGAGTTAGGCTTGAGGACAAGCTTTCATATTTTTTGGAAAACTTCATGAATTTTGTGATGTAAAAAACTTGGTTATCAAATACTATTGTGGTCCTAGTTTCCCATGTGTTAGGCAAAAATTAGTTATGTAAGATTACACAATATTAATTATTTTTTGTTGTGATAATACAAACCTTTCATTATTATTTGTAACCCTCATCTTGTAACTCTATACTAACCCAAATTACCTAGAAACCATCAATAATAAGAAAAAATAGATTAACCTTCACTAGATAACACCTCTAACTTAGTTAATATATCGATATTTTCCTTAAGAAGCCCATTTTAGACCCAAAATTCACTCTAATGTGTCTTTCCACTTTAATTCGAATTCCATATATATTTTTTCCATTAGGATTTTGTTTCACAATCTTCAACTCCCTTAAAAAATTTCCAAATAGTTCACAAGAACTTCCAACTTAACCATGGAGTGTTCCCTACACCATATGATCCTTCATATTTTCAACATAATTCAAAAAATTATTTACTGAATTCCTTACTTCTACATACCTTAATGATTTCTAAACTATGGTGGATGTTCAACTAAATAGTTCATCGCAACAAATCTTATGAGTTGATACAAAATATTGTGATTCTATCTTCTATTATGCAATGTTCGCTTGTTATTCTAATATAATATTACAAGCATAACACTCATGTTATTGAAATAAATTGAGAATATCATAAACTAAGCTAAAATAAATACCATGCCATCCACATAATCAACACAAGATGTCTCTTAGGAAACCCCATATGGTAAAAGCCAACCAAAAGGTGAGAACCACACCCTACTCTTTTTTTCTCAATTAGAGAATGTAAATGTAAATAAAGTTGCAACCACTATGGAATGCAATAAATACTATGGATTGAATTTCCCTTACGTTGCTAGCGATATAGTGTTTAACATGACATGATAACCATTTAAGATTTAGTGTTTCTGCATGCATCAATTCCTTATTAGGGTTAGGGTTTTGGATCAACTAGAATCTTCTTGAAGGTCCACACATTACTAGCTCCACAAATGTGAATAATAGGAGTTTGCATGGCATACACTCAATATTATAGTGATCAAAGCATAAGTCAACTTATGGGAGGCATAACTTCCTCATATGAACTCCAATTGAGGCGATCTTTGCATTGTTGGAAATATCTTGATGAGTAAAAAATTATTTGAAATCAAGGAACTTTTTAAACAAATATTTGACCCAAAAAAAACCATTTAGGGCCCTTAACAAGCTCTAGAAACTTCAAGACCTACAATCACCAATATAGGACCTACCCCTAAAATGGACCTTATAAGTCTATCTCCAACTTTCCATTCAAAAAGTGACAAACTAGATGAAAAATTATAAAGTGATCCATTTCAAACCATGCATTGTCATTTTCAAAAGTCTTTGATCACCTATACAATTTAGTGAATGAGATAAATACATTTTTACTCATCATTATCCATAGAGTACTATTTGGCCTTGCCTAAAAGTTTTCATTTTAACCCAAACTATCAAATTTCTTGTTGCCTCCATCTAGTTGGCATATACTTCGTTTCAAAATTTGTTTTCCTTTGCTAAATCTAACTAAGATTTTAATTCAAAGTCTTATTTGGTAGGTAGAGTTGTCTATTTTTTTCCTAGTTTAAAATGGAAGACTTATATAGTTTTAGATTCATCACATTGACTATTGAATAAATGTGTGCGTGTATGGTGGTAGACTAATTCTATAGGCTGCTGGGCATGGAATCCCCCCACAACATGTTTTGGGGCTCAAAGCCCAAGTTTTGGTCAAATGCATTGGAAGACTCCGCGAATTGCAGGTGCGGAGCATAAAATATAGGTTGAGTCATAGGGTTGTCCGCCATAAAGTATTGTAATGTAATGTAAAGTCATGTCAGCCTACCCATGGTCCGCGGACCATGGGATTGTATAAATAGAGCAAGGCTCTAAGTTGTAAAGAGAGCGAAGGGGAGAGAAGAATACTAATGGTTGAAGCATAGAGTAAGAGTCTAAGTGTATTGGGTCATAGTAGTAGGAAGAGGCTCTGCAGCTGAGTGCATAGAGGTCTAGTAGAGTCAGTAGCTGAGTGTGCGGACCCCTGCAGCTGAGTGCGCAGGGCGGTGTCGAGTCTGTAATCTTGATCGAAGAATAATAAAGGGAAGTTGATTCCTATTTCTATGTATCTTCTTGTGCATTGCCTTATTTACATTTATACTATTTTATTTATCGCGCACACTGATATGATTGTTGGATATGCTATAATAATCACTAGTCTTACACAAATAAGTTAAGTAATTGGGTAATAACAGATTAAATAGCAAGGAACTTGGGTATAATATGGATCGCGCCCCGAGTAGGGCTGCGCGAAGGCAGCCTCATAGGTTGCAAAGGACTAACAAGTGCGCGTAGCAACGTGCGTGCAGGGTCAAACCGTGGACCTCCATAAGCCCATCAGACATCCCTAGGGTGCGGAAACTTGGTTCTAGCACCCACCCATACTACTTCGGGTGAGACCTCAGTCCATGCTCCACGAACTATTGCCAAAAGGGCTAGTACTACTGGGTTTTGCTTGGCTAAATCACCTCTGAACCTAGGTCAGGCCCATACAAGCCAACAAAAGGTTCCGTTGCTGGGACCGAGATCTGCATAAGGGATGTCTGATGTCGTGCCACTAGAATCCAACAAAGAAAGAAAATGAAGAGTGGTTGGTCAGTTCACGGCGCAGGAAAATAGAAAGCCACGAGTATCTAAGGAACAGTGGTTGGAGCGCTGCTTGTATATGGAAATCCACAAAATTTTCTTTGCATCCTTTCCTTCTAAGTTGTATGAGTGGATCACGAAGTTAGTAGACAACCAGGGAAGGTGTAGGCTCGACAAACCAATATTGTGGACTCTAGAATTAGTGTGCAAACTAGAAGCGTCAGAAGATAAGATCGCACGAGCTGTGGACCATTGGCTCGGCCAAATAATAGGAGGATTTATCACTGAGTTTGCAGTAGACATGACCATCAGCTACAATGAGGCGGAGCGACGTTTCCTCAAGGGACCGTGAGGTAAGTATATTAAATCTTTGAACACTTGGATTAAGATGCTATTGTGTGAAAAGCGGGTTATGTGAATAAATTAATGTTTGGAGCTACATGAAGTGGGAAGATCTACAGAAACAGAGGTAGCAAAGAATTAGAAACTAGTCCCTTGATTTCACCCTCGTGGGAAAGCGAGGAAGAGCTCGCGAAAGTTTCTTCGGGAAGCGCGGTCAATTTGATAAGACATCAAATTTCGCATTTACCACCTCCACCCACACAATCACCTGTCTCACCCTCCTCACCTCCATCTCCACCCACCCCACCTCCGCCACCACCACAGTTCAGTATGGAGAGTGTGATCAAGCTACCAGTATTCAGAGGAGTGGGGAATGAAGATCCAGACTAATTCTGGTTCATGGTAAGAGAATTATGGGAAGCACAAGGCGTCGTGGATGACAATATTAAGAATGCTACACTGGTGAGCGTGCTGTAGGATCGCGCATTAACATGGTATATCAAGCATTCTAATGACCATCCAACTGGAAGAATCGCAGAAATCCAGGCCACGCTGAACAGGGAATTTAGCAGGCCAAAGTCAGAAACACAATCAATCATCGTGTTTAAGGAGATCATAATGCTCCCAGGCGAGACCCCCTGGGATCTGGACCAAAGGCTGAAGAGAACAATTCACGAAGTCAGTATGACTTTGACAGATGGACAACACTGCACATGGTTTGTAGCATCACTTACGCCACACTTAAGGACGACGCTGTCACAACAAAGACTTTCTACCTAGGCCGAAGCTTAGGAGATGGCAATGAGATTACATGAGATCCCTATACAAGACCTTGGGTTGGGAGTCCAAAAAATCCACGTGCAACTGCAGAATCTGTGTTTGGGAATGCAGAGTTTGAAACAATATAGGACACCTCGGCTAGAGGTGTGCGAGGAGGTATGGTGTATAAAATGTGAAGGCCAAGGGCATGACAAGAACCACCATATAGTGTTCACAAATTACTTGACAGAAGGAGGGCCTATTCCATTAAGACCTGAGGTGCAGGCAGGACCGAGCACGACGCCTGCATTATTGTGCGCGATCTGTTAGATAGGAGGAAAACACACTATGGATAATTGTCATCTATTGCAGAAGTATACGCAAACGTCCCAACAATTGTTTTGTAATTTCTGCAGGTTAGTAGGCCATGATGAATGCACCTGCTGAAGCTACGAACTAATGATGGATCAGACTCTTGCCTATAGGGTACAGACCGAAATGCAAGCCCTTGACCGAAATGCAAAGATGACACGCGCTGGATTTCAAGGGCACGGTCGAGGTTGAGGCGGAATGGGACCGGGAAGGGGTTGCAGACAACTAATTTGTTACAATTACGGAGGGCTAGGGCACTATGCCCACAATTTTATAAACCCGACAAGGACATCATGTTGGTATTCTACTCAGTTTGATCATGAGGTAGAAGACTGCCCTTCGCTGATAGCTAGGATGCGCGAAAAAGGGGTACTCCAGCTCCCTCCAACTCAGAATTTGCAGATGATGATGTCTAAGCCGTGTGAAGAAGACCCAAATGTAAACATGATGCTCGGGAGTGGTATGACCACGGGCGATGATAAAGGGAAGCAACCAGAAGAAAGTGCGTGGGTTTGCAAGGCTCCTACAAAGATGACACACGTTGGATTTCAAGGGCACGGTCGAGGTTGAGGCGGAATGGGACCGGGAAGGGGTTGCAGACAACTAATTTGTTACAATTACGGAGGGCTAGGGCACTATGCCCACAATTTTATAAACCCGACAAAGACATCATGTTGGTATTCTACTCAGTTTGATCATGAGGTAGAAGACTGCCCTTCACTGATAGCTAGGATGCGCGAAAAAGGGGTACTCCAGCTCCCTCCAACTCAGAATTTGCAGATGATGATGTCTAAGCCGTGTGAAGAAGACCCAAATGTAAACATGATGCTCAGGAGTGGTATGACCACGGGCGATGATAAAGGGAAGCAACCAGAAGAAAGTGCGTGGGTTTGCAAGGCTCCTACAAAGGAACCTGAATTTGATTTAGAACGCGCGAAGGAGACATTCATGGAAGCTAAGAAGAGCTTCACAGAGGCCTCCACTTCAGGTAGTAAGGATTAACTAGAACTAGGGATGGATCCTTCAATTCTCACTATCTTTTTGGAGACATACATGAAACTGCTGCGCGACAACAAGGTAGTCAAAGGACTACAAGAACTTATCACTAGGTGCACGGGGTTAGGAGAACTGCGCATGGTCCGGAAACTTGGAAAGCATGCATTGCGCACAGGAAGGGAAATGAGGTTGACTGCGCAAATTGGCGAGTATGAAATGGATAAGGTAATCCTGGATCTCGGATCGGATGCAAATGTACTGCCAAAAAAAACAGGGGAATGCATGGGAAAACCCATGCTACAGTGGTCTCATATCCAGTTACGAATGGCAAACAAATAGAAGATTTTTCCCATGGGAAGATTTCAAGGGGTAACAATAGACATTGAAGGTGCGAGGGCGCAACCGGATTTTGAAGTGATAGAGATTATCCATGACAGTAATCCCTATCCCACACTACTAGGAATAGACTGGGCCACCGATATGAATGGAGTCATAAATTTGAAGAAGCGCAAAATGATCTTTGAGAAAAAGTCATTACGTGTAGTAGCACTGCTAGATCCACCGAAGGAGAGTGATACACTAAACCAATGTGCGACGATGATAGTGATGATGATCTCGATTGTATTTACAAGATAACTGCATGGGAACAGGATTGGGTGAATCCAACTGCAGATGGAAGAATTTCATGGGAGTGTGAAAGCTCCTGCACTTCAGATCCATACGAAGAAGTAGAACGATGGCAGAATCGGTTGCATGAAGTAACAACGCATAATTGCAACATGATGACTAGATCAATGCATTGCGTGACAACAGAGGCAAGGGTGCTGCTGACATATGATGCATTAATAGCGGTGGATGAATTTCTGAGCAAATTTGAAAGTGCAGTACCAGAACAACAGCGATTTGAGGCTCTGAAATGGGAGTTGCGCACAACGCCCGCACGATGGTGGGGTATGCATCAAGAAATTTTTTAGGACTGGTGCGGATGCAGAAGGATGATGCACCTATGTTTTGGAAAACCCCAGCTTCAAACAAGAGCCAGTTAGTAGGGGCGGAATAAATTGCGCGCCCACCTTTCCCGATGGGTACAAACATATGTTGTACAACCCGCGCAAGCACACACCACCCCCAGAATAGAGAATCAGAACAAATGGTAGCAGTAGGAAACACGATGTGTGCTACCAATTATCCACAATGAAGCATTCAACAGGGTGTGCGGAGTACTAAAAAAGGTTCACCAGGAAAGACACACTAATTGGGACCTGCATGTATCAACGGTTTGATGGGTCTATAGGACCATGTGCAAAACCCTAATTGCGGAAAAGATTTCGAAGGTGCGAAACAGAGTAGGGACCATAATTTTTGAAGAGAATTCAAATAGGGATCCACACGTAATAGCTCCCGCAATTGTGATAGTAAGTGAAGACCAGGACAAAGAAATCACATGGCTATGCGAGGTCGAACACATAGAGATTCAGGAAACCATTTGGCGAGGGAACCTTAGACTTCGTGAACTCAAAAAGGACCAGGTACGACTGCAAAATAAAAGCATTTTGATGGACGTCGAGATCAAAAGGTTGGAAAACGAGATTAAGCAAGCAGGTCTCATCGAGAAACCAAGGATAAAAAGACAAGGTGCGGATGATCATACCACTAGATTAGAAGATTGTCACCAGGAATTTATGACTTTGCTGTCGTGGCTACGATCACACCTCACCAAACGCAGTAACCAAGGGAGTGCACTACATACAGTAGAACGCGTGGCGCCCGTTGTCGTGAAGGAAATTGAGGAGTTTCAGCGGACTATACTGAAAGGTAAGTTGAAGTCTCGCACAGGTGGTATGACCACCTAACTAGCCGTAGGGAGCATAGTCTCAGCGCTCCGACAGTTGAAAGAGAGCGCAGGACTATAAAAGAGTTTGTTTGGGAGCTGCGCAATGAAGGAGGTGCACACAAAATCAACATGTAACAAGGGTTGCGACTGCGCACGGGGGGTTGTGCTGCCGCGCGGTTAGGTTGGGAAGTGACCGTTGGTGTCACTATTCATGACAAGATGCCTGATTTAAGGCAAAAGGGAGTGGGCGGTGGCCATTTAAGACACGAATTAAGGGCAAGATTTGGGGCAATCTATCACCAAGAAAGCATTGATGGCCCAGAATTGGTGGGAATGGTTGAATTTGAATTCAAAAGGTGCTATAAAACTCTAGGGGCTAGCCACGAGACAACACTTGTTCACTTGAGATTTTAGCAGTTGATTAGAGCATAGAGTGTTGAGCGTCGAGTAATATTTGAGCCCCGAAGTTCCTGAGTGACCACAAACAGTTCAAATAGGATGACGACTACCAAGAGAGGTTTGGGCTCTGCAGAAGGAATGACCAACGAGGCCGCGTAGAACCCCACAGTACATGATGTTCCCGGAGACAATGGGGTCACACCAAAAATCCTGAAATCGCCTCAGACGCCGAGGCCCAAGAAAGATAAGTAGGCAGCGAGACCAGTTCGCATGTCCCTGAAGAATCCGCGGTTTGGTAAACTCTCAAGGGAAGAAAAGGGCAAGGCTGTCACCATTGAGATAGATGATAAGGAGGAGGACCTACAGGCTCTCATCGATGAGATAGAGGAAGTAGAAGACATGGAAGAGGACATCCAGTTGGTGCGCTCTATAGTGAAATTACCCGAGTACGTCCCTCCGCAGAAAGGGAAAACTAAGATACCAAAGGAATTGGATGCCACTAAGAGCACACTCCAAACCCTGCTCCTCCCCGATGGAATTGTGTTTAAGGGCTCGCGCCTGGGTCACATGCCCACAATGAAGTTTGAAGATTGGGACCTCGCGGACAACGAGAAATTCCCACACTTAGAGACAGAGAGCCTAATGAAGCAGGGCATGGAGGGGCCAGTCACAACATTAAAGCCACGAAAATGTCTGCGCGGTGTGGAGAAGGCCAAATTACTTCATCTGCTATGGATTCCACACTTTCGTCGCGTGCTTATCACTATTTTCGTCATCAGGTAGCTGCATTGCTTGGTGCATGATGGGTACTTATGGCTGGAGGAGCTTATTCCCATAATAGCGGATCTCATTCGTAGAATTTCCCGACTCCTCTGAGAGGGAAAGGACCCTGCGGCAATAGCAGGAAAAAGTGGAGATTTGGTGCTCGCGGAGGCCATGAAGAAAAAATACAAGCTTGAGAAGAAAAAGAGGGGTTACACAATTAGCAACATCACAGATAAAGGGGTGCACGTAGCCACCCAACTCCTGGCCGAGAAGGTAATAAGAAAATGCCACGGCGATGAGGTACCAACGCCGGTAGTTGCGCTAGCCGAACAATGCACAGAGGGGGTCCAATTCAACTGGGCCGAGTTCCTCTGCGAGGAATTCTTGACCAACTGCAAGGAAGCCCAGGAGCAGGGCAAGACCTTCCACTATGCGTGTTTTCTCTTGTCCATTTTGCTGGTAACAGGAGAACTGCTCGATGACAGTCAGTTCCCTAGCATTGAACAGGACTAAGTACGTGTTGCTTTGGGCCACCAAGGACACAAAGCGGAGTTGCGAGACAAAGATATTTTGGGTGCTCATGAAGGTGAGCATGCAGATGTGGATAAATAGATGGTCGCGCCTGTCCCCCATAATGCACAACACTCTGCGGAGCTTTGCAGACTTCAAGGTGGACAGGCATAATGTTTACATCAAGGTGCATAAGGATCTGGCACAACAATGGACCAAGCTCCCCTTCATCGCCATTGACGATGCAATATTTTCAGTGTTACAATCATGCCCCCCCCCGAGTGGCGCGCCCCAGATTTGGCGGAGATGGATAGGACAACAAAAAAAAAATGAAAGGATGAGGCCAAGTTGCACGTCACGAAGTTGGCCGAGAAGAGGAACATTGAAAAAGCGGTCGCGGAGGTAAGGGTTATCTGCGAGGCAGCAAGGGCAGCTGCGGAGTAGGCAAAGCCTGTCGAAGAAGCAACAGTAGCGCAAGCAATAGGGGCCACCACAACGCAAGACAAGGAGGGCCAGGACTTGTCTACAGGACAGGACATAGAGGACATAGACCTTGCAGAAGAGGCGTGGGCCCAGGCACAAAGTCCACCAAGCTGAAAAGTCTATGCGTCACAGAGAGATCGAGTCGACGAAAAAAGGTCAAGGCATCCAAATTGGCCATCGACCCGATCACGTTAACATAAGGCGACCTCTACGACATAAGTGACATGGTTCACGAGTTCACCAAGGAAGCGCTCCAGAATCCATGTCGGAGCAACAAATTGTGTTGGGGGCCCTAAGGGTGCAGCTACAGGAACTACAGGTGTGGCCCCCACAGGAAGGAACCGTAGCCACCTACGGTGCAACAAGCACATTAGCAGCCGCTACGCACAAAGATGGCCAACCCCATAGTGCTACAGGAAGGAGTGCTAACAACAGAGAAGGAGGACGACAGAGCCGCGGTGGGCAGGATCAAGGGACTTGGACTTAATTTGGTTGCCCTTTTGCGAGACACATTGTATCAACTACATGATGGAATAACAACAAAGCTTCATGCTAGGGAGGGCCGCACAATTCAGGTGATGAGTGAGCAAAAGATCAACATCGAACAGCTCATCCTGCAGCATGACGAACTAGTGTCACAAAACCAATAGATCATGCAAACAGTTGATGAAGCATGCCAATGATTCCTAGAGTTGTCCATCGCCGCAGACCTACCAACAGAGATATGGATCCACTGTCTGGCAAGTGGAGTCCGAAACGCGCGCGAAGAAACAACGCGTGTGCAGTTGGAGTTGAATTTCCAGATTGACGAGATGTGGTTGAACGCGCAATCTTCCACTCCTCCGGAAGTTAGAGAGCAGCACGTTAGCGCTATTCAAAAAGGATTTGAAGAAATTAGACGGGCAGTGCAGAACTGTACCAATATGTTGGACCAAGCCTTTGGCCTCCTCACATCCTTGTAGGAGGACCCCAACATACAGTGCCTAGAAACAGAGGTGCGCGAGCTTCAGGAGCAGTATGATAATGTGAGGGGAACTGCACAGATAGTCATCCTCACCCAACGACTAGCAAAGATGCAACAAGCAAGGGCATTGAAAGAGTAGGTGGATGCCGCAAAATAGAAAGAGGCACTTCTCAAAGCGCGTCCAACCATGGATTGATGAGGCCTTCACCATTACGACAGATATTGAGGGCAAGCTTGCAAAGATGCAGGGACTCTACACGCTAAGGAAAGCTGCTGATCCTCAAAAAGAAGCATCAAAAGAGTGCATGCAACATGTCCAACAAACCGCAGAACAGTGCACCGCGGACCTCCGAGCAGTACGGGACCAGTTGGAGGGGCTCCGCATCAAGATCACCACACCAACAGAGTGACTTAGTATGAGTCACGATGATTGTGTTGGGGGCCTATTGGGCATGGAATCCCCCCACAACTTGTTTTGGGGCTCAAAGCCCAAGTTTTGGTCAAATGTATTGTAAGACTCTGCGAATTGCGGGTGCAGAGCGCGAAGTATAGGTGGAGTCATAGGGCTGTCCGCCTAAAGTATTATAACGTAATGTAAAGTCATGTAGGCCTACCCATGGTCTGCAGACCATGGAATTGTATAAATAGAGTGAGGCTCTAATTTGTAAGGAGAGTGAAGGGGAGGGAAGAATACGAATGGTTGAAGCATCGAGTAAGAGTCTAATTCCACTGGGTTGTAGTAGTAGGAAGAGGCTCTACAGCTGAGTGTGTAAAGGCCTAGTAGAGTCCGCAGTTATGTGCACGGACCCTTGTAGCTGAGTGCGCAGGGCGGTGTCGAGTCTATAATCTTGATCAAAGAATAATAAAGAGAAGTTGATTCCTTTGTCTATGTATCTGCTTGTGCATTGCCTTCTTTACATTTATACTATTTTATCTATTGCGCACACTGATAGGATTGTTGGATATGTTGTAATAATCACTAATCTTACACAAATAAGTTAAGTAATCGGGTAATAACAGATTAAATAGCAAGGAACTTGGGTATAATACGGATCATGTCCCGGGTAGGGTTGCGCGAAGGCGACCTCATAGATTGTGAAGGACTAACAAGTGCGCGTAGCAACGTGCACGCAGGGTCAAATCGCGGACATCCAAAAGCCCATCAGACATCCCCAGGGTGTGGAAACTTGGTTCTAGCACCCTCCCATACTACTTCGGGTGAGACCTCACTCTGTGCTCCACGGATTGTTGCCGAAAGGGCCAATAGTATCGGGATTTGGTTGGTTAAATCACCTCTGAACTTGGGTCAGGCCCATACAAGCCAACATAGGCATTATCACCTACCTATTCTAACAATTAGAAAGGACCATACCGCAAAGGCTTAATCTTATTATGAATACTTTGTAGTCTTTCTTCATTAAGGTTCAACCAAACTCAATCTCCTACCTTGAATATCTTCTCAATTTTTTTCCAATCATGTTGGGCCTTACACTTTTCTTATGACTTCTTCAATGTCTCATGGACTTGCAAATTGGTCTAATTAATGTTTTCGATGAATTTTTCATCCCTTAATGCTTCTTGTATGACTTCTTCCTTCATTCCTTGATGATGTCTAGATACAACATATAAAATCAAAGGCGGCAAATATCCAAAGCAAGTTTCAACAGAGGAATTACTAGTGGAAGTGTGACCTAATTTATTTTAAAAGTGATAAATACATATAAAAGTCTCATCCCAGGTTCTTGGATGTTGTTAATTATAACACCTCAAAATTTTAAATAGTGTTTCATTCACCACTTTTCTTTTACCAATCCTTTGTGGATCAATGCACAATTCTTCATATTGGTGTACATTTTATCCCAAAGTGTAGTCTAAAAGGCACTAAGAAATCTATTATCTTTATCTAAGATCATGCTCATTAGTGTTCAACTACGCCTAGAACCTTTCAAAGGACATTATTACTATATATTTTCTTCCAATTCCATTTTATAAAGCATGGTAATGCACATCACACTAATTTTTTCCACTACACCAATATATAGTTATGTACTTTCCTAGTTCTTGGAAAACCACCAATAAACTCCATGGAGACGCTCTTTCGTGGTCTAGTGGGTACAAGTGAAAATATATACCTTTATTCCTATCACCAAGTTTGTTGGTACAACAAAGTATACATCCCCTAATAAAGTGAGTGACATATTATTGCATTCTAGGACAATATGCATGCTTTTGTAATTTGGCCATTATTTTCGAACAACAAAATGAACTACAACATTGGAGGCATCTCCCTCTCTTACAAGTTGAATCATTTCTTCTTAACAACATATAAATTATCCAAATTATAAAGAGATTTGTTTCAGGGGATGGTTGTTAGCCTTGTTATCATCATCTTCTTCATGAACTTGGCTTGCCATTGCTAAAATACCTCATTGAAGTCCTCATTTTTAATGTATTCCTCTTTGAATGCATCATGGATGAAATGATCCATGTGTAATAGACACTGTGTCCCAAATAAATCATGTATCTTCTTCTATGGAACAAAAAATTGATACAATAATAACTAAACACCTTCCTTCACTAGTGACCCAATGTTTAACATGACCTCATAGCCATCTATGGTTTAGTGTTGTTGCATGCCTTGAATCCTTATTATGGTTATGATTGTAGACCCTTTATAATCTTCATGAAAGTCCACACATGTGAGTAATGAGGGTTTCCACTGGTAGTAAAAACATAGGTCAACTTGTGGGAGGCATAACTTCATCATACATATTTCAATTGAGGTGACCTTTGCATTGTTTGAAATATCTTGAAGAGGAGAATAATGTTGGAATGATATGAACATTTTTTAATATGACATTACCCCCAAAATACCAGTTAGTACCCCAAATAGGCTTTAGAATTCTTAGGACCTCAATCACCAATATACTAACTACAACCAAAATGGGCCTTATATGTCTGACTTCAATTTCTCCACTCAAAAACACAAAACTAGATGACAAATTATAAAGTAGTTAAATTCAGATTACACCTCCCCATTTTGAGAGGTTGTTGGTACCCAAAAGATTTTATTGAAAGAGATAAGGAGATTTTTACTCTTCATTCTCCTCAAAGTAATATTTGGCCTTATTGAGAATTTTTCCCTTTAACCTATTGGAGTACATGGACATCACTTTAGGAGGTCATACTAATTTTAGTAGTTACTATTTATAGCAAGGGATACCATGTAGGATGACATGTGGCAATGGTTGGGAATTGACTCGACAATCACATGGCTATTTATTATCCATTAATGTGTACTTCCTTATCCCTAGATAGCTTATCCACAAGTCTATACTTCCTTCCTATTTTTGGAGACAAACCTTATCCAAAACCCTATCCACTTATCCCTTTGTTGTAGGAAACCTTATCCTTTGACTTTTAGTCCCAATTTTTGGGGTTTTCTATATTTTTTGAGTTAGGAGCGGACTATATGAGTTATTTCTTCAGTTCACACTTATTTTTGGCTCATTCTATCCTTAGTCAACTCTATTATTGGCTCTAACTCTATTTTAGACCCTACAAATCCATTTTTTAGTCCTAGTTAATTGGAATTAATGGAGAGTTGCTTTTCTACTGGTTGTGCATGCATAAGGAACCACACTTAGTGTGCATTAGTATTCTCTATGAGAGTTTTATTTAATTGTATTCAAGTCAAGAAATGTGACATGAGTGAATTTTAATTGGTCTTTCAGTCTCTTAGTCTAAAAATTGATATTTTATTCTCTTTTCTCTCCTTTTGTCTTGCAAATGCTAGTGTAGTTTTCTATCACAACTAGATTTTGTGCTTGTGCTTAAAATCCTACATGGTATCAAATCTATTATGATATCAATTATTCAAAAATATAACATAATCCAACATGCCAAAGACCTTATTTCCCACATCTGGTTTTTTTATACTTCATTTGCAAAAGTGTTTCCTTTACTAGCTATGTTTGAGCCTCTAGTACAAAGTCCTCTATGGTAGGTTACGATTTCTTATCATTTTATTAATCTAACATGGAAGGTTCATAGAGTTACAATTTTTTCACATTGATTACAAAATAAATGGAGGTTGACACAGTCTATAGTCATTACCACTTACTTATTCCAACATTTTGAAAGGACCATACCACAAAGCCTTCATCTCATTAACAATACCTTGTGTCCTTTTTTTGTTCAATTTCACCCATACTTTATCGACTAAGGTCTTGAAATTATTTTCAATTCTATGTTGTTCATCTTAGGCCTCATGGTTTTCTTGTTCCTTCTTTAATGTTTCATGTACTTGGAAATGGATCTATCTAATCACACTATTTAAAATTTCAACCTTGAATTCTTCTCTTATCGTGCCTTCCTTAAATCCTCCATGGTTTCCATATGCAACACCTAACGGTGAAGGTGGAAAGTATCCAAAGCACGTTTGAAAAGGGGACTTATCAATGGAAGTGTGGACTACTTTGTTATCAAGGTGCTAAATCTAGACCAAATTTTCATCCCAAGTTCTTGGATGCTTTTGATTGTAACCCATCAAAAGTTGAACTAATTTCCTATTCACCATGATCATTTGAAAATTAATTTATGGACAGGGAACTATATATATCTCCTTAGCCTGGTGTCTATTTTATCCCAAATCATACTCTAAAAGGATGTAAGAAATTTAACATCTCAATATGAGACAATGCTCCTTAATATCTAAAGTGCAGCCATACCTTTAATTTCAAAGAATATGGTTGTCACATCTTGTCCTATGGTGGTCTTTTACAATGCATGATAGTGAACATCTTACTAAATATGTCCACTACCACAATAGATGGTTATGTACCTACCTATTTCTTGGAAACCACCCACAAATTCCATGGATTTTCTCTTCCATAACCTAGTAGATACAAGTAAGGGACAACATAGACCTTGCTTCGCATTTCTAAGCTTGTTTGTACAACAAATTATCCATACCCTAATAACTCAAGCTACATATTATTGCATTCTTGGCCAATATCCATACCTATGTAAGTTGACCAATGTTTTCCCAATACCAAAGTGAATTGTAACTTTGGGGGTGCAACCTTCTCTAATAGGTTGCAACATTTCTCCCTTAGGAACACAAATCTTATCCAACTTGTAGAGCAACCTATCTCAAAGATGGAAATTATCCTTGTTATCATTATCTTCTTTATGAAATTATCCTTGTAGTTTTTTAAATGCCTCCTTAAAGTCCCCATTTTCAATGTATTCCTCTTTGTATGCATCACGAATGAAAGGATCAATGAGAATTAGACATTATGGCTTCAATGTTGCTATCTCTTCGCAACTATGGAACAAAAAATAAATATAATAGGAATGGAACACCTTCCTTTTCTAGGAACCAAGTGTTTAACATGTCCTGATAGTCATTTAGGGTTTAGGGATTTTGCATGCATAAACTCCTTATTAGGGTTAGGGTCATGGACCCCCAGAATTATTCTTCAACTCCCATGCCTAACTATCTCCACACATGTGAGTAATGGTAGTTTTCATGGAATCCATTCAATACTGTGGTTGTCAAAGCACATGTCAACTCTTGGGAGGCATAACTTCCTCATGTAAACTCCAATTGAAGTGATCTTTGCATTATTGGAAAGCTTTTATTGATTAGAAATATGATGGAAGGATATGAATGTTTTTTACCAAAATTTTCGCCCAAAACAACCATTTAGTGCACCAAATAGACTTTATAAGTTTAATGACCTCAAATCATTAAATTAGGAACAATACATAAGTGGGCCTTATATGTATAGCTCCATTTCTTCCACTAAAAAATTACCAAAGTAGATGATGAATTATAAAATTATCTATTATGGATCAAACCTCCTAGTTTCAGAGGTTTTTGGTCCCAAAAATATTTCAATGAAGGATTGTTGGGAAAGGGCAGTTTTGGGGCTAAAAGTCCAGGTTTAAGTTAATTTTTGTAATATTATTGTAAAGACTCCACAATTTGTGGTCATGGAGTGTGAAGGTGTTATGTTTCATAAAGTGTAGTCCGCCCTTAGTTTTGTAAAAGTAAAGTCCGCTGTAAGAGAACTACTTATGGTTCACGGACCATGGGAGTGTATAAAAAGAGATAAGCTCCAAGTATTTTGAAGGAGACAGACAACGATGGATGATGTAATAGAATCATAGCTTTAGAGAAAGAAGTCTAAGTCTTGGGTTGTAGTGTAGGTAAAGGCTTTGCAGCTGAGTGCGCAAAGGCCTACAGTAGAAGTCTGCAGCTAAGTGTGCGGACCCCTGCAGCTGTGTGCGTAGGGAGGACAAAGGTTGTAACCACTTGGAAGACATTAATAAAGGGAGATATTATGCAATTTCTTTGTCTTTGTTCTATTGATGCATCTTGATATGTTATGTATGAATTTTCTTTATTATGCTTATATGTGCACGGATGAATGAAATTACATTGAATAACTGAATGCATATACGAATATTTGTTTACGTAGGGATAACTATAATTGTTTGATAAAATAAGTAAGGCACTTAGATTAATTGGGGAATTTGTACGGTACCTGAGCAGCAGGCTCGGGTTGTGCGAGGGACGATCGTATCCTTTCGCGGAGGTATTGAAGAACGGAACACAGGGTTTGTCTTGCAAGCCTTAGAGCGAAGCAACCTATTCAAAGGTAGGGATAGAGGGAATTAAACGACATCACGACCATCTCAAGGTGCGGAAACTTGGTTCCAGCATCCCCCCATACTGCTTCGAGTGAGACTTCGGTCCGCGCTCCGCGGGCTGATGCCGAAAGGGGCAGTAGTGTAGGGATTTGTTTGGCTAATTAACGCTAAACTTGGGTCAGGCCCCCTCAAGCCAACAAGGATATAACGAAATGTATACTCTTCATCCTACCTCAAGTACCATTTGGCATTTCCTAGACATTACCCTTTTAACTCATACCACCAAATTTCTTGTTTCCCCCATCTAATTGTTCTATACTTATTTTGCAAGATTGTTTCCACTACTAATTGTACTTGAGATTCTAATTCAAATTTCTCTATGGTAGTTAGGGGTTGCCTATCATTTTCCTAATCTAACATGAAAGGGTAATAAAGTTTCATATTTTTGACATTGACTACTAAATACATGTGCATGTATGGAGGTAGACATAGTCTATAGTCACTATCACATACCTATTCCAACACTTCAAAAGGACCATACCATGAAACCTTAATATTATTACCAAGATCTTGTATCCTTTGTTTGTTTAGGTGCACTTAGACTCATTCTCCTATTTTGAATTCCTTCTCAATTATATTATGCTCTTGTAAGGCCTTGTGCATTTTTATGTTTTTTCAATGTATTATGTACTTGTAAATGAATTTTTAATCCATCAATGCTTCTCCTATGGTGTCTTCCTTCACTCCTCCATGATATCTATATGCAACATGTAAAGGAAAAGGTAGAAAATACCTAATGCAAGTTTGAATATGGGAATTATTAGTGGAAGTGTGGAATACTTTGTCATAAAAGCACTAAATATTGATCAAATTTGGTAGAAACTAGGACAACATTGAGAGGTGGGGTGAATCAACATTGTGAGAATTTAAAACTTTCTTTCACAAAGTAAAGAATACTTAAACATGAACAATATCTTTAGCAACAATATATGTGAGCGTCATTATTAATTAACACAAGAAGCACATATTAAACACATAGATACTTCAATATTTTTCTTAATTGATTTTATAAAGGCAAGCTTCAACTTGCTATTACATCAATTAGTAGGCTTCAACCTACTCGATAGCTTCAACCCTAAACTACTAGTTTCTTAGGATCCAACTTGAAGAAAGCTACTACTCCCTAGTTTATCAGCTACTATTGAAAGGAGCTACAACACTTGATTGTATTAGCTACCACTGAAAGGAGCTACTACTCTTGAATTGCAAGATATAACTTTCTAGAAATCCTTGGTTCATCTTTCGCTCCATTTTCAAACTCAAACCATGAAAGCATCTCTTTTACATTTTCTTCTTTGTCCTTCAATCACATACCCCAATCACCAATGCAATCTCTGCTACAAAATCGCCATAAAACACCTTCAACAATATTCTTCTTTAATCTCTTGATCATCCCACTTCTTGTTGATTCAATTTATGCTTATAAAGAATAAGAGGCGATATTTTTAGTGTTTATCTTTTATTTAAGTTCAAATTAACAAATTATTTATTTTAACTTGATTTTCTCTTAAATTCTACTTCTATCAACTTATCTTGATTTGTACTAATGGTCTTCAGTCTCTGATCACCATTCTCTATGAGAAAATCTTAGTTAAACTATTGCTTTCTTCAATTCTAGTAAGTTACAGGTTTTAGCAGTGACTTTAACCATAGTTCTAACTTTACCGAATTGCCATATTTGGCTAAATTTCCAAATACACCACCAATTACTCTAGTTCTCTACCAAATTCACCAATGCAATCTTCTTTCGAGTTGATCGAGGCTTAACTAGAATAGAAAAGTCAATATCTAGTCGATTCGAAGTGTCAATATCTAGTCAAATTGTTATCCATTCAAGTTGATGAGTCGATAACTAGTCGATTTGACGAGTCAATATCTAGTTGAATTAACGAGTCAATATCTAGTTGAATCAACATCGAATTTGTATCTAGGTTTGGATGCATCACCAAGTTCCACTTAGCTATGGATAAACTGTTCACCAACGCTGTTTTAACTACCAACTATGGCACACTTCACCAAAAATTCTTCCGACTCACAATGTTTATCGATGACTGCTGCTAAGTCCTATCTAATGGCCCCTTTTCCCATATGACCAAGGGCCATGACCACAACCTGACTCCTCGATCACTTATCAACCTGCGCTCTATTCACCGCTGAGTGATGATGTCATGTAATCATCATCTGTGCCATGTGACTTCTCAGGATTGGTTCATGTTTCACCAAAAATAAGCCCACAGAGCCACCTGAAAAGACTGAAAACACTTTCCATGTGTCATCAGTACAAAGTTCCTTGTCATTTGCTGCCTGTGCTTATTGGGTCACTATCGCCTGCAACTTGGTTGCTTTGTGACCTTCCTATTGGTATGTGATCTCAAATCATACTTTGTTAGTGAGTTGGAGAAAAACACCATGGTTTTATACGGATCCTCGCCCCCCCTACTGGTTTCTAACTAGGGGGAATCCACAATTCACTAGGGTTGTCGAACTTGCGATCAATATTTTATCCAAAACAGTGAAATGCGGAACCCCCCTACTTTTTAACTTGTGGTAGGGCATAGGCCCCCGTATGTTTCTAATGAGTCAATGAGGATGTGTGGTGCACAATCTACCCGCGAAGTAGGTCGTTGTTTAAACCTTAACCTCTACCAACTGCACCATAAATTTTGGAAAAATGACAAAACATTGCCAACTTTGAAGTGTGTTAAATCTAACACCAAATTTGGCCTTGTACCTTGACCTTTTTGCCTGAAACTTTGATTTTCCATTATTTTTCGCTCCGTAGGGTCTTTTTAAAACTTCCATATACCGTTGGAAATCTCTCTTCAAGGCATATCGATCCGAGCAATTTCTAATATCATCTGGGATGGATCCAAAAATTGATCTGAAGATATTGCTCCATAAAGACCTGTTTCATCAATCCACTTGCACATAACTAATCTTTTCCAATCCATGATTTCCTTTGACATCAATGCCAACATATTTCTAACAAAATTATTATATCATATTCTTATATGTTTTTTATCATAACCATTCAAAAATTGAACTAGTTTACATTCACCACTTTTGTTTTCACATTCATTTGTGGATGGAATGTTAAAAAACTTTTCAAATTGGTGTTTTCTTCTAAAGTTATTTCCAAAAGGCACTAATAAATCTAGTATCTAAATTTCAGATAATGCTACTTGGGGTCCAAAGTGCACCCAAATCCTCTAGAAGAACATAAATCTTGTATCTTATCCACTAATGGCTTTTTAAAAGGCATGATAATCCACATTTTAGTAAATATGCCCACAACCACAATATATAGTCATGTGCCTACCTAGTTATTGGAAAACCATCCATAAAATCCATTTGAATGCTCTTCCATGTCCTAGTAGGTACAAGTAAGGGATGGCATAAACCTTGCTTCCTATTACTAAATTTATTGGTACAACAAAATATGCATCCCCTCATAAATTGAGCTACATATTCTTGCATTATGGGTCAATAAACATACCTTTATAAGTTGATCACTATTTTCCTAATACCAACATGATTTCCAACTATGGAGGTGTGGTCCTCTTTGATAAGTTTCAATATTTCTCCTTTAGGGATATAGAACTTATCTGAATTGTAGGAAAACCCATCTTGGAGATGGTAATTAGATTTGTTATCACCATGTTCTTCATGAACTTATCGTTGAAGCTATTGAAATTGTTCCTTGAAGTCTTCATTTTCAAAGCATTCCTCTTTGTATGTTGCATCATCAATGAAAAGATTCAAGTGCAATAAACACTAGTGCTTGAATGTTTACTAGTTATTCTCAACTATGGAACAACAAACTAACATAATAGGGATGAAACCCTTCCCTTTTTTAGTGACATATTTTTTAATATGTCTGGGTATCCATCTAATGTTTAGGTTTTTTGCATACCTTGACCCCTTATTAGGGTTAGAGTTTTTAGCCCTCTAAAATATTATTAAAAGTTTGCACATAACTAGTTGCACATGTATGAGTAATTAGAGTTGTTATGGAATCCACTCATTACTATGGTGTTTGAAGCATAGGTCAACTCATGAGAGGCGTAACTTCCTCATATGGACACTAATTGAGGTGATATTTGCACTTTTGGAAAGCTATTGATGAGTATAATGTTGGAAGTATAACAACCAATTTTTACCAAGATCTAACCCCAAAAAAGAACCAGTTAACACCCAATATAGGTTCTGGAAGTTTCATGACCTAGAACCACCATAATAAGGCTTTCCCCTAGAATGGGCATTCTAAGTTTGGCTCCAATTTTTCCACTCAAAAAATATTAAACTAGATGAAAAACTATAAAGTGTTCAATTTTTTTTATCATACCTACCCATTTTGGTAGGTTTTTGGTCCCCAAAGGCTTTAGTGAAGAAGACAAGGGAATTTTTACTCTTAATTCTCCCTAGATTACTAGGCCTTGCATAAAAGTTGTCCTTTTAACCCAACTCGCCAAAGTTCCCATTGCCCCCACCTAGTTTTTACAATACCCTAGGTTTTACCTCAAGTTGTAAATGTATATTTACATGTGTATTATAGTCTATTGAGCTAGTATGATTTGGGCTAGATATCTTGTGTGAGATTACGCCGAAGAGCTTGTATTTGAAAGGGTCATAAGCCTAGCATTGCATATTGTATATGTAAATAAAATGCATCATCAACTACTAATCAAGTTAGACAAAGGGAACGAGAGGCCAAGACTCCAAAAGAGGCAAAGGTAAGGGTTTTAAGATACCTAAAAAAGGGCTTAATGCCAAATATAATATCATATTCCAAACAAAAGTCATATGAGGATATTATCCTAAGTTATAAAGTTTGGGAAAAGGTTTCTAAGTGGGTTTCTTTGAGTTGCCACATGGAAAGTTAATACCATGCATACTTAGGCCTTGTTTTTCAATGGAAAATTGTCCATTATTTTCCATTTTTGTTACTGGTGCTTATGGAGTTCATTCTAGAGGGTTAGCTCAACAAGCTCTGTAAGAATGCGTTGATCATTGGGATTTTAAAAATCTCAATAATAACATTTGAAGGAAAGGTTTTTTCTCCCTCTTTTTTATAGAGGTGACACTCATATTTAATAAGAATATAAAAATAAAAAATGAAAATGAGAAATGTTTGAGAGAGGACCAAGCTTCTATATGAAATGAGTATTCACAATAATATGATACACCATTTTCATACTCATGAATAAGTTAAATATTCGTTAACATTAATTGCCAACATAATAGAATGTATAGAGCCACACATATGGATAAGATGAAGTAAAATTGAATGCATTTACAAATAACTTTAAATGATAAATGCACTTAAACTCCTATGGATGAAAGGAATTGCAAACTTGCAATCTCAAGCTTTAAACTCAATGTAATTACACTAGCTATGAACTCCTACTATTTTTCTATAGAACCTTTTTAAAAAATATACAAATGTTTAAATAAGAGTTTATGATATCTAAGAAATTAAAATGCATTCATCTAAGGGTGGGGATGGGGCTCCTATAGACCATATAAATAAGAAAAATACGAGGAATAGAAAAGAAATTGTGATTACGAATTGACCTTGATACTTAGAAAAACTTTGATGTATAAAAATGTTTGAATATTACTAAATGAGAAGAAATTATATGAAGAAGGAGGATGAAAATTATACACTTTTCTTACAATTATGGAAAAAGACCTGCTTCTTTGTTAAAGATCTCCTTTCCTAAATAAGGAATGCAAATTGAAAACCTAACCATTAGAAATATTGATGAATCATCTTGAAGTCGTTATATTTTCAAAGGCATCTTTCAACCATTGTTCGATGTAGTTGAATAATGGTGCAACCATCACTTCACACTTTACTCCAATTTCAAATAATTCATTTTCAATCTGCTTCAAGTCATATCAACTTGATGTACTATTGCTAAATAATCTTCTTTTTTATTTACAATATGAATTTACCCTTTCTCAATTTCTTCCTTGGGAAAATCAACAAAGTTATTGAAGTTGTTACCCCATGTTAACTTCAATACATCAACAAATTCTCTCATTTTCTCCAAAGTTAATAACATTGTATGGATAATTAATTTATATCCCTCTAGCTCTTTAGTTACATCAATTAATTTCAATAACAAATCACTCATTTTTGTATGGTCACATATGAAGATCATTTCTTGAATTGTGTGAATGCTCTCCACCAAACAAGCCTTTATTTGCTTCATTTTGTTTTGGGATGGTATATATTTTTTTCTCGTTTAGGCTTCATTCATATTATATGCACTTTAGTGATAAAGGTATTTAAAAGTTTTATTATAAAACAATTAATTATTTTTCAAATCCTTTTACAAATATTCTATGAAATAATTAATCGTGATAAACAAATTGGCCAAAATATTATCCACTTCCTATACTTCTAGGATTATTGAAATTATTTTTATTAATATTACCCACCACATATTGTCATATTCCCATTAACGAACTTGAAGGTGCCGTAATTCTTGAACTACTTTCTAGTGTCCTTAGAGACATGCCTTGTCTTAGCAACAAGAGAAGGTTCAACGAACAATGTATTCGGTAATAAAGCCACTTCTAACTCTTTGATTCTTAGTTTTAGAATTGTGTTTCTCATTTCTGGTTTAGAAATTGAATATGCAAGTGCATTTCTAGTTTTTTTTTTTTTTTTTTGATGAAATTCAAAAAAGCTTTTAAGGGTTTAATTGCTTATTTTATTTTGTTAATAATTTTTTTATTCCTCAAATTCACTTCTTCAATTTGTACTTAATTTTTGGCATAAATTCCAAGATGCAATGTGACTGGTTCATCCTAAAAAACCAATAGGGTTTTTTTGAGTCAATTTCTATGAAATATATGGATTTTAAGCCATTGTAAGTATTTAGTCTAGTCTAATATTTTAATAATTTCATCAAAATCATCAATTTCCTTTACTTGAGCATACATCTCCTTTGATAAATAATTATTGTTTCCTTTGGTAGTGTTTCTCTTCCTTTTTGAGTTTACTATAATATCATGAGTATTTTCGAAATTATGTTTAGGTTGATTGCCATCACCACCCTCTCCAACGCTACCACCAACAAATTTCCTTGGTACCTCCTTTTCGAATTAACTTTTGCCGTGTGATGTAGAAGTACTTCTATAATATCATTGTGGATTGAAATTAACACCATAATAGAACCATTACATATTACAAATTTTTGCGGGATATAGACTCGAGACAAGATAATTTCTTTCAAGAATTATACTAATTGTTTTAAATTGGCAACCTTTAATGTTATTGCTTCAGGCCATTTTGTGAAATAATGTATAATAGTCAATATGTATGAATGGCCTTTAATGGGTTTTGGATTTATTGGACCAATGACATCCAAACCCCACTGTAAAAATGGACCTTCTACTAAAATAGGTTTTAATTGTATAGCTTCCCTCTTCATCTTCCTTAAGAATTTATAGCAAGGCACACATTTTTTTATCATAACATAATCATCTTTAAATATCGTTGGAAAATAATAACTCGCTTTGATAACCATATGAGTAGTCACCAGAGGAACAAAGTGTTTGCGACAAACTCCATGTAATTCTTGAAGAATTTTTTAAGCTCTTGAATAATTCAAACTTCTTAATAACATACCATCAAAATTCCTCTTGTATAAAACTCCCAAGATTAAGATATAATTATTAGTCTAGATTTTTAATTACCTTCTTTCCTTTGAAGTCATTTCTCCTGGGAATTGTCTCAATTTTAAAGAAAATACAATATCTTTGTACCGTTCACTCCTTGCAATGGTAGGATATTCTTCAACATTTATAGGAGAAATATTTATAGCTTGAATACCCATGATCAATTTACATAATCCTTGTCGCTTTACTACATTAGAGGCTTTTATTTCAAGGCTAACCAATTTTCCCATCTTCCTTCTCTGAAATATTGATTGAGCATGGTCTTAATAGGAGGATGTGGCACATAATCTATGACATGTGTTGGAATAATGTAGGTTCTGAGGTGGGACCTAAAGTTTACAAATGAAAAGGCGTATTTTTCTCTATCCAAAAATTTCAACTCATAGTCACGTAATGTTTTGTTCATAATTTAAATAGGAAGTTCCTCTCCTTGCTTGTTATTTTGAGTAAGTATGGAAGTGATAGTTTCTTCTAAAGCAAAAAAATAGAGTATGAAATCTCTATCAAAGTCTGTACTTACTAATACTAGAGTTGTTGTGATTGCTTGTTTCATATTCATGAAAGCCATTTGTGTTTCTATTGTCCACTCAGAGAATTGATCTTTCTTTAATAACTTATTTATAGGATTTAGTATTGAAGCATAGTTTGGAACAATTATTCAAACATAATTTATATTCCCAAAGCACAATTGCAGTCCCATTCAATAAGTTGGAGGTTATAAATAATTTATGGCTTTAATCTTATCTTGATTAATATAAATCCCATATTTGTCACAATATGACACAGAAGTTTTCCTTCTGATTCCATGAAAAAATATTTCCTTGGATTAAGAGATATGCCATATAATCTACAATGTTGAAACACTTGCCTTAGATGTTTTGTATGGTGTTCTCTTAGTTTAGAATGAATAGTATGCTCATGTTGGTAACCACCTATAAAATTTCTTTAAATATCCTTTAATGCATGATCCATGGATCTTTGGAATGTATCTCCAACATTTTTTAATCCAAAGGTCATTCTTGCATAATAAAATGTTCCTATGATGTTATGAAAGAATTTTTATGTCTATCATATTCAAAAACTAGCACCAAATTAGATCTCAAGAATCCATCCAACATCAAACTAATGTAAAAACTTGAACTTATTAGAGCATAAATTCCATATTTGGGAGTGGATTATTTTGTTCCCCTCTTGACCTTCCTCTCTCTGAATATAAAAGTTGAGTCTCTCTCTACTATTTATTTTTATTATTATTAAGTCAGTTAATATCATTGAAATATGTATATGCCTAATAACCTCTTTATATTTAAATAATATAGTACCTCTTTTTTCATTTTATATATTATGATAAATTATTTCTTAACCTATAACTCTAGTTATATATAATTAAACATGGCTATATTTTTATTTATTTGGAATAAGTTAACCCTTAATAATATTATATAAATTGGTAATATCAATTATCTCCCACTACATAATTAGTTATTAAAATAATCCTAATTACTAGTTTTCAACTAAATATATAATATTTTAATAGTTGATTTTTAAATAATATTTTACTTACCTTATTGAATAATTTGTTATTCAAATATTGGAATAAAATTATTTATTTATTCCTAAAAGCTATTTTTTAACTAAATATACAATATTTTAATAATATTTTACTTACATTATTAACTAATTTACCAACGGCTAATTTTCACCTTAAGATCGATGGATTCTTCACCTTGTCCTCAGGATGGACCACATTAGTTGGTTCAAAACTTTGACCAAATCCTAATAATGTGATTAATCCGAAAGACATCTATCTACATTATGGATCACAAAAGTCTTAGATTTAACATAACTTCTCAATCCTGCCATATCGAAAGAAATTAGAGCCATACATGCTCTAAGCCTATACATTTGAAGTAAATTTTGATAAATTTCTTACTTACCTCTAACGAAAATTAGTTTTAAGTGAAAGCCACTGAAGATGACTTGAATTCAAAATAAGATACACCTATTGCTCTTTATTGCATTGTATAATGAATTAAATTTGTGTTTTAATCACAAAAGTAAGGTGTTTTGTGTTTATTTTTTGGTGTGTTTTTTTGTGTTTTTTTATTTTTACTTTTCTTAATTTACAAGGAGGTATAAACCTAGAGCAGCTCCATATTAGATTAAATGGCTCGAGCATATCAACAAATGCTTATATTATAAATACATAAAAAAAATACGATAAATATTGTAAAATATTAAAATTTTGATTTTAAATTTATTATACTAACCTATAAATAAGTTTTTCATTCAGTATCCATGGATCGAATATCATAATTATTGATACCATATACCTAAAAAACTATAATTCATGCTCACATGACACATGTTTATATGACATTTTTTAGTTAATCAATTTAATTAAATGGAAAGAAATGACATAACTAATTTGGAGATAAATCATAACCTTGATTTATGAATACTATTAGGAATATTCTAAAATATCCCATGGAGGTGAAATCTCTACCATACAACTAATAAGTATTGATAATTAAATTAAAATTACGGAAGCCCTATTCTAGTGTAATTAAATAAAGAATTTCTAGACATGATAATGTAGGTTTCACTTAGGCCATTAACTACTTTATGAAAGTAATAAAAATCCTAATATTTTGTTAAATTTAGTTGAATTTTATCCAATTTTTAAAAATTAAGTTGATTAGGGTAGCCATATAAATTAAATGACTAGTAAAGATAGACATCAATTCATAATAAGCATAAAAAATGTTAAACATATATACATTAAAAAAACAAGATTTTTAACCATGGAGATTCACTCCCACTTTATCATGAAGATTCATAATTTATAGATAAACTTTGTTAAAATACCATGTGCCACCATCATGACTTATCAATAGACATGTCCAAAAAACCATAACTCATTTCTTATGATATTTGTTTATATGATATTTTTTTAATTAATCAATTTAATTAAAAGAGAAAGAAAAACATAACTACTTTGAAGATAAATCTCAACCTTTGATTTGTGAATGCTATTAATAGATACATATCATTTATCTAATAATTATTGATAATTAAATTAAAAATTTGGGAACTTTCTCCTGGATCCAGGTGTTAATTTCAGTCACTCCACTTGCTATCGATCGAAGTAATTGGCCTCCACCTGGCACTCCTTCCCTCTAGCATGATCTCCCATGCCTTCTCTCCTCCATAATTGTTGTCCTCTCCTGCATCTTCACACGGTCGGAACCATTGGGCTCTCGACCTTCCTCCTGCATGTTTTAATGCACGCCATGTTTGCAATATGGATTATCCCTTCTCTCACTCTAGTTGTTCGACTCCTAGCCTCTCTCTGCACTTTCCCCTGTTTATCTCTCACCAATTCGGTGACCCCTGCAAATCTCCATGACCTCCAACTAGCCTCAATGATTCGTGAATGAGGTCATTTGTAGCGTGGTGGTCGTGGTGGGGATGGAGACATCCTCCCGCTGCACCAGAAATGGATGCTAAATTGGCTTTCTTCCAAAGCCACATCCCATACCATATTCGCTGCAAGGTTACATAATTGGAAGTAGACGAGGTGAGTCATGGGTGAAGTAGACGAGGTGAGTCGTGTGGGAACTATACTCCAATCACCTCTACTCCTCCCTACATCGTCTCTCCCATGACCTTGGAGTTTCCTTCCCCCAAACATCCCCTCCTCTTCATCTCCTAACCCCTCTACTTCACTTTCAATCCCTCCCAACTCCTCGTCACTCTCTATCGTCTTCGTTGATGGGAGCATCTCTCCTGTTTGTAATACGTGGGACACCTATGTTCGACCCATGGATGTGCAACCACCTAGAGATATACTTTATCCCCCCTGTCCTAGTCCTTGCAACTGTTACATTGTTGAAGAGAAGTTGGACATCGAGTCTGCATATCCTTCCACAAGCAAGCATGTGCAACAACAAAATGTCAACACTCCTCTTCCTCTTGACCAATATGGCACCAACACAAAATTACAAGGTTCTCTTTGCTAATGACCTTCAAGTTCACATGTTTTGTTGCCGATTATATCAGCTCATTTCGTATCATTTTGTAAATATAATATTATTAGAACAATAACAATTAGTCATTTTCAGTGATCCTACTCACTCCATTGGTTTTGGTCCTATCCAACTGCAATAATGACTTTGGCCCACTTTCTCTTGGATAACTCATATAATTTCCGCTTTATATAACGTATGCTTTGCTCTTTACATCTTTCTCTAGTGCCTCTAGGCAGTGACTCTCTCTACTTATCTGCTTATACTCTATATAAACTACTTTTGCTAATATAATGTAAATCATTTTCCAACCAAAAAAAATTGGGAACTTTATTTTAGAATAAAACGGTTTATTGATATAATTATGATATGTGAAAAGCACCCGAATATAAATTATAATAAATTAAATTGAATTTTAAACCATTTGATTTGCTTCGAAAGAATGGTCGAAACTTATTTAATCGATACGACAGATCACATAATTTACTTTGTCCCAGTATATCTACTTTGCAAAGTCGGCACCGAAATGTTACATAAGGAAATGCTTTTATAAAGCTAGGCAAGGCCCGATTGATCTCACCTTGCATTGCCTCAAACAAATGTTTATTTATTTATTTT